>PYAF01000958.1:180181-214250 GCA_007407185.1 Glycine tomentella | reverse complement strand
TGCGTGCGCATGTTTGTGCACACTCAAGCATTTACTTTTAACTTATACATGTTGTGTACCTAGTTGCACAAATTGTTTCTTTCCTTGGTAAGTTGTTGCATTAGGTTTTAATAGTGCATATGTGAATTCACTCAAGTATGTGGTTGCATGGTCTTTTAGGTTTCTTATTCACATTAATATTAACGTACTTGTGTGGAAATTACATTATAATTTTATTTGATTGTGCACAGACACACATATGCACACACACATACACACACACACACACACTAATGAAGCCATCATTGTGGTGGTTGCCATTTTCCATAAATTGTAATTTGTTGCACACAATTGCACATATTTTTATGCTTATAAAAACAATGTAATTTGTTGCGCACACACACACACAACACTATCGCATGCATATTATTTCTCTGAATGCATTACATTTTCTTTTTGGTGAATTAATAGTATATAAATATAAATTATATATATATATTCTTGTTGACACAACCTTTTGTTTGTAGGTTTTATGAAGGTGTTGTCAGTTATTCTTATGCCCCTGGTAACATGCATAAGGTGATTTGAAAGCTATACTACAATCTCTATACCTTCCATCCTTTTATATGTATCATAGTAGAACATTTTAACTTTTGTTATATTGCTTTACACATTTTAATAATAATGTCTTTTCTATAACAATATAAAACTCAAAATAGCTTAATTAATTATAGGCTTAAATTGTCATTACCACTAGCCTTTTATTTTCTTCTAATAATTCTCTCTAATTCAGATCGTGTATGATGATGGTGAAGAGGAATATGTAATTCTTAAAGAGGAAAAATGGAAAATAATTAAAACCAGTCATAATTTAGACATGGCGAGTCTCTACTTTAACTTTTGTAGATTTTTCCTACATGTCTATCATTAACAAATATTTCTTATGACAGTGTGAAGGAATTTATTGCACGTGTCATGATGCTTCTAAAGATTTGTATGTGTTGCTTATTATCGATATCATTTAATATAAAAGATGTTCTTTTGTTTTATTTTTTGAACAATTATTTTGTTCAGTGTGTGTTACCATCTTATGAACAGTGTTGGCATTTATCCATCCATGATCTGTTTGGTTGATTGTTTTATTGCTATATGTATAAATATGTTTTAGCCTGTGCCTCATTCTTAATTGAAAAGATTCTTCTTATGATTTTTCCTATGGCATAGTTCTAAACAAATGATTTGAATTTAGTTTTCAATTTGTCAATTCAATTGTGGTGTTATTGTGTTGTGTGTTATGATGTTACAACTATTATGTGTGCCTATTAAAGTGCATTTATTATTTATGCAAATAGAAAATACCACAAGAATAAAAGTGTTGTGTAATTTCATGATATGGTGATTAATGTTGAGTGCGATAAAATCATTGACCTTACATGAAATATTTTAAAATTTAAATAATATAGTGTATTGAGCATTGCTTTAGAAATTGGGTTTTTTTATCATAAAAGATTCAATCGGATATGACCAATTTATTTTTGTATGAAGTGATTTTGCTTTGTAGTTATGTATATCTGTTCACCTTTTGAGTTTGTCCTTGCTTAGTTCACATTTTTATATGATTTATCAGGTCACCTAAAAAGAGAAGGAGAACAAATAGGTATTTTTCTTTTAAAAGGTTTGTGAATAACATGAATTGTTATCTATTTGATATCTCATTTTGTTTACTTCACTTTCTAGCAATGGTGGAGCCTCTTCATGTAAACCAAAAAGGGTATCCAAGAAGTAGTATGACAACTCTGGTGATGGCAGCACAACTAGTTGTAAGTGTAACATGATTTTATTAATTGCATGTATAAGTGGTTTAAGTTAATTACAAGAGTAATTAATTTAAGGGTAAATAGTCATTTTCCTCCCTGAAAACGTAGGGCACTAACAAATTCATTTTTGAAAGATGCAAAATTTAAATTTAGTCCCTGAAAGTGAAAAAATGAAACAAATTTGTCCATCCATTAACTTTACTCCATTAACGTTAATGGATCCTCCTATGTGGCACATTCCCACCATTCACCCTTTCCTTTCTTTCTCTCCTTAATTTTCTTTTTCCTTCTTATACATTTCAACAAATTCCACAATCCAACCATTCACCCATATGCCAAACACAAATAAAAAAAAAAACCCACCATTCACACTTGAGTTCAGATATCCACTTTGCTCAAAGCTTCGACCTTAGCATTCACTGAGCGACACAACAACTATGTGGGTGTCGAAGAGGAAGAGTTTGAGGACGTCAACGGGGGAGGAGTCAGGGCATGCGACAACCACTATCCATGACTTGATGTGGAGGGGGGTGTAGCTGAAGAGGAGGACGAAGGTGACAAAGAATGTGGTCAACCATGGCTAAAAGGACATTGAGGAGATCAAAGTTGTTGATGTATAAAGTTTTCTGATAAAATGTCTACTGATTGACATTTTGATGACAAATTAATCCATCCACATTTTGATTAAGGCCACATGAGCCAACATTTTGTGACATTTTTGTTCCGACATGCTATGTAGGCGGTTCCATTAACATTAGCGGATGACAATTAATGAAGGGATGAATTTGTCGTACTTTTTACTCATTCAATGACTAAATTTTAATTTTTCATCTTTCAAGGACTAACTAATCAGCGGAAAAAATGGCTATTTACCGTTAATTTAATTTAAAAACTTGAATAAAATTAATTAATTGATGTATATTTGGTGATTTATTTATATGTTAATGTGTTTTGGTGGGTTTGAGTGAGTTTGGGCCCAAGAGGATGGGCTTTGGGTCATGAAAGGTATGGGGTGGTGTTTTTAGTAGAACCATAGGTGTGAAAGGAATTCTAAAGTTCTTAAAACTCATCTCTAACTCTTGCAAAGTCTAAAACATTCTCACAACTCTCATTCACACTTTCTTCTTCTTCCCTTAGTAAAACTTATTCCCTAGAGATTGAAGATCTTGATTCATTTTGATCAACAAGATTTATTTTCCTCTTGAAGTCCTACAACTAACCATGAAGTGGTGAGCTAATATTCTTCCCACCTTGTTCTTCATTTTATTTTCTTTGTCTTGAAGAAACCAAGAAGGTTCCATGGAAATCCTTAGTCGTGATTCAAAATTATGATTTGAGGGTGTTTAGGGTTTGGTTTGTTGTCTCCTTAATATTAGGAAGTAGTTTGGTGAAGGAAAGGTTATCCGTTGGACCCAAAGCTCCCCCTTTTGTTTTTATTTCTTTATAAAGCTAATTCATTTGATTTTAATAGGAAATGGAAGTTCATCCTAACTTTGAGATGATTTGTGAAATATTGTTGCTTCAAAAATGATTTTTTTTATTGCTTTAAATCTGGTAAAATATGTATTTTGTATTGTTGAGATGTTTGGGTTATCTTTGGGAAGCCATTGGAGAGTGTTATGCCCATTTCAAAGCTTTAGGAACACTCCACTTAATTAGATAACCTTGCAACCATCTCTTAAGTGGAGTGCTTAAGCTAGTCTCCTTTAGACACTTGAGCACACATTTTTTTCTAGGCACATGATGTTTCTATGCCAACTTAAGTTGTCGGTTATGGCTAAGGTTTTGATTTATCGTATGAGTAATTATTAAAGGTTTAAATCTATATTAAGTTAATATAATGAAATTCACATTCATATAAGGTTTATGGTGTTTTGAGGGCAAGAATTCAAGGTGTTGAATGTCTTACTAATCTTTTTGAATTATTGGTGAGTTCATGAATGGTGACATTTATATTAATGATGAATTTATGATATGCTGAACTATTATAGTGTTAATTGGTGAATTTGAATTATGGTTAGTGTACACTATTTGTTGGATGAGCGCACATGTCATACATACACGTATAATTGGCATTGCATATGACTAGACATGTAAAATGAGGGTGCTTAGGAGGTCTTCAACCTAGTGTTAGAGGTTTTTGTGGTGGCAAATGTCGGATGGACCTATAAAATAGATAGGTGAATGAATCCCTATAGAGGTTAAGGTCTTACATGCCTTGTCAAGGTGAGTCACTACCCATACTCATATTTTTGATACAACCACACTACCTCTACAATATTAACTCGAGTCTCTCCCAATGATTAGAGAGTAGACTATCTTAAGGGATGCATTTAGGTTAATTCACTCAAAAGATGAAAATATCTCAAGTAAAGTGTCAACATGGCATAATGTAGATTATGAATATATGCATTTGAATTTTATGACTTGAAAGACACTTGTTTGATTGATGATTAGTGGAAAAAAATTATGTTGTTGATGTTAATGGTTCTCAAATATCTTTGGAAGTTAAATTCTCATATATATGTATTCCTTTGTATATTATGTATACTTTTAAAATGATCAGCATACCCTTGCATTTTTGTTGAACTGTCATGATCATGTTGCTTAACTTGTTTAACAGGGAGTAGAGAATGATATAGCTTTTGAGGAGCATGTCTGTTATGGTTGAGGTGGACTTGGGGCCGAGGTTCAACCCTCGATCTATTGATTTGATGTCGTAGTGGGGAACCAGCTTAGGAAATAGATGTCATCTTTTGGATATGTTGTATTTATTCCCTTAAGGGAACCCTTAAACCTTGGTTATTTGCTTTCAGTTGTAGTGCTCTATGACACAAAACCTTATGCTTTGATGACTTGATGATGATACATATCCATGATGGAATTGATGTTTATGTGATATGTTTAGGATTGCAAAAACTTATGAGTGTTTTCTTTAATTAAATTAATTCAAGAGATTTAAAAGGACATAAAATTAATCTTTCTACATGATAGTTTAAAGTGTTTCATGAGACAACTTTCAAGGTCATTACAATAAGTCTAAATATTACAAGATAATTATCAGCAAAACAAAAACCCCTTCCAAGGCTAAGCAAGAAACTTCAAACACTACAAAGTCCAAGCAAAAAAAGCTTCTAAGACTACTTTGTCCTCCTAAGAAAAATCTACCAAAAGTTATGGAAAATCTAATAATACAAATGGCACCAGCAAGTAGGAGGGATAGAGTTTAAATCTAGAGGAGTGACAATAGGATGTTAGATGTCCACTTAAACTCTGTCTTTTGCACCCACCTAAACACTATCTCCCCCTTTTTTTTTTTTCTGGATAAGCAAGTGGATTCCTTTTTTAAAGGAGTTGGAGTTGTATACACTAGGATATTTTTTTATGCGGCTTGTATTTTTCCTTTCAGGTTTTGATGTACTTGTATGCTTCAAGGGTGCTAATAAATATTTATTTTTTGGAACATGTACCTTGTTTGGGATTATATGTGAAGAGTTTTATTCTAACAGGTGTAATATTTTGCTTTATGTTTTAACTCATGTACTCTAATGTAGTTGGTGTGTAAAGCTTCCTTGTTATATAAAATCTAGAAATTGGTTATGGTAATACACCGTACGCTGCTACAAATTGAATGCACGACTGCCATCATGTAAAAAATATTAAATCCATAAGAACCTCATGTTTGGCTTTTCAATTTAAGAATTTCAATTTAAATTAAAAAGAGATAAATAATTTAAATTGAGCATTGGTTGGAGGAAATTAAGTTGAGAATCAAATTAAAATTAAATTAAGTAATTGAATTGGGGAAATTCAATAATGAGAATACTTCCAAGATTAAGAGTTCACACCATGACTTTCTATTGATTCTATTGACTAAATGTTCTTTACTTTTATGCTCTTATTGGTTCTTTATGAAGGTGAATTAACTTAAGATAACCTTCATTCCCTTTCAAGATATGAAGTTGTATCTAATTGAATTAACCCCTACTTTTGTGGTATCTATGTTCAAATAAATACATTAAGTTCCTAGTTAATTCCTGAGTCCTCAAAGGGTTAAAACGAATTTTGTATTTTAATTTGTAAGTTCCCTCCCTTTGATTCCAACAATTAGGTTCACCTTTAGGTTCTTCCCTAAACGTCTAAACCTGTGAAAAATAGCGATCAAACAGCTAGCACAAATAAATTCAATAGGAAAGAAATCTAGAAAACCCCAAAAACAACATAAAAATACTTCAATTAAACATCAACTAGAATAATAAAAAAAACTACCCACTTATAGCGTAACACCTTTATTTTTGGGAATTAAAAATAAATAATGAATAGTTTATTTAAAAATAAATTAATTAAGAATTATGTTAAATTATCTTTTTACTATAAAAGTTAAGAAATTAAGGAAATCCATGAAGAAGAACTGAATTAGTATCTCTTAATAATAATAGTTACTTACGTGGTCAAAATCTTGTTGCAGCAGAACCCTTTATGAACTAAATGTTTTAAGAGTTTACTATCTTTATTTGGTCCTTAAACTTTTGAGAATTTTGTTTTTAGTCCCTAAACAGTTTTTATTTTTTTTAGTCATTTAACTTTTATTCTGTCCATACTTTTAGTCACTTAACTTTTATTTCATCATTTGTTTTAGTCCCTTAATGACAACAAACTTTTAAGAAGCAAACTCCTTATGTTCCTTATCCTAAATGTGTTCTGTTTATGGATAGGTACCTAATACACCTTTAAGGGAAAACTCATCAATAAGCCCCCTTTCAGAAGATATTTACATACTCTCTATGGCTAGATGAATTTGGTTTTAAGGTCCTAAACAGTCTGGGCTAATGAATATTTGTATCAAAAGCTGAAGATATACATGTACAATTCGGCTTCGGATATATATCCTTTATATCCTATTTTCCTTTCTAGAAAAGAACTCTAGTTGTACTTCAACATTCTTAAATAGAGCCTTGGAGATGATTGTTTCTCATTTTGTTAAGAGTATCGAAGGCCAAGGAGATCCGTTGTGAGTTGTCTTCATCAACATAGTTGGTTCCTCCTTCTTCCTTAGATGGAACAACTTGAACACAACTTAAATCCCAAATTATAGTCTTTGGTGCATGTTGTTGTCAGTGGCTCATAACTTCTTTCTTCGGCATAGTCTAGAAAAGTAAGTATTTTTTTAGGACTTGTTGTTCATGATTAGTTCTCTCTTCAATTTGATTTGTGTCTTCAGGAGAGTTCATCACTATAAATGGTAGTGCCTCAGCGCACTATTGCATTGCATTTTCCTTTATAGCTTCTTGTGTGAGCTTCTGAATTGTGTAGACACATTTGTCTGTACTACTATCTTCTGCATTGCATCTTCTAATGATCCTTAAGAGTTAAGTCATGTGTAGCTTCTAATTGTGATGAAACTTTTGCTTCTGTTTCTATATTAGAAGCTATTAGAGTCTTGCTTGCATATGTTGAAGTGACAAAAATAACACAAACAGAGGGGGTTGAATTGTGTTTTCACAAACTTACACCTTTTTTATAACAACTTCTAATTATGATATTCTTAGAAATCAATAGTTAAAAATGAAGAATTGTTTTGAGCTTAAAATAAAATTTCAAACAGTTTATGAAAAAATATTTTTATTAGCTCAAAACTTTGTTTCAGAAAGATTGTTTAGTTCCAAAGGTTTGAACTAAAATGTTCAATTGTTAGTTTCCTTTTAAAAGACATTTCGAGCTTAACAAGTTTGAAAACAATTATGTGATTTAGTAACTAAAAAACTAGTGTTCAAGCTAAGAGAAAGGGAGAAAAAGATGCACAAAGGTTTTTATAATGGTTCACCTTAACCTTGGGCTATGTTCAATCCACACCCTTCAAGATAAGATTTTGCATTAACACAACCAATCGTTGCTAGACTAGTCAATCACTGGATTTCAACAAATTGTCATAATCAAATTGGGACCTAGCCAACAACTAGACCAATAACCCACTAGTTTACACCTTGCCAACCACTTGCTGGACTTTACAACAAGATTTTGTGTTTATTTGCATAGATACAAATTGCCTATCCAAAAAGGATTTTCACTTGGGAAATAAGCTAATGACACTTCTATGTATTAAAGATTACACTTCTATGTATGAAAGATTACAGATCTAGCACAAATGCTTTGGTTACAGATGCCCTTGAAGCATGTTTGAGTAGATGAGCTAGGATAAAAGTGTAGAAATCCTTTAAAATAAGATTTCCATCAGAAAAGTGATTCCAAACCAGCTTGTACTTTGAGGGAGAAACTAGGATGGTAATTTGTTCAATTTCCCAAGCAATCTGCCAAAACTTCACTCTAATCAAATTACGGAGGTTCCACTACCCATTCTCAATGAAGAGATCCTCTATGGCAAACAAAAAGACATAGGCTTGATCAAGAAAGTTGGGAGACGTCTCAATAATTAGTTGAGACATCCACCTATCCTGCCAAAATTTGATGCTAGAGCCATCACCAATCATCCAAGTGTTGTTTTGAGACCCTAAAGAAAGAGATTCTCTCACTCCAAGCCAGATAGAGAAGGAAATGTGATTGGGATTATACTTTCACTTCTTAAACACTCTCACTTTTAGTAAATAGGTCCAATGCACTTGCTACGAAAGGAAATCAAAAGTTAACTTGACCATGGCACCTTTGTTTATGATATTTAAAGATCGGATTCCAAGCCCACCTTCAGAAATAGGTTGACAAACTTTTTTCCATGATACAGTGATAATCTTTATGGTCATTATGTCTCAAGACCGAATAAAGTTGCTTGTCCATTTTTCAATGTCATTTAACAAAGAAGTTGGTTAGGCATAAATGGTGAAGTTGTATAATAACATACTATGGATAACATACTGCAGAAGGTTTTGTTGAAACCAAAAGCCTTAAGAGCATGCAACAAGAAATTCGTGTCAAAAGCTTTGATAATGTGTATCTTAAGGGCTATATTACCACTAAAGCTTTTTTTTGTCTAATAAATTGATTGCTTATGAAGCTAAGCACAAGGAGTCTTGAATATGTTTGCCCTTGATGAAACCTCTTTGTTGTTGAGAGACGATTTAGGGAGGAACTTGAGCCTATTTATCCCTCAAAAACTTTTGTTATTACTTTGAACTAAAAATTGACAAGTGTTATGGGGCGAACCAGCTCAACTCTATCAGCTTGAGGGACTTTAGGAATCAACAACATTACATTGGAGTTTAAGTTAGGAGCCATTCTTGCTAAAAACATTGATGGTTGCTTCAATAACATCAAACACAGTGGCGGACCCAGGAATAATTATTTATGTCTGCACACATGCTTTATGTACAATGTTATGAACCCGCTCAAAATGTAGTTGCTTTTGTAACAAGATGCATATAATAGGTTGATCAATCATATGAGAACAAGAATTATGCATATTGATTAAGCAAATGGAAATACATATGTTCACAACAATCAAAAGAGTCTAAAAATGTATATTACAATAACTATTTGACTTGGCATAAGTCATGTTACCAATTTATAGTTGTTAGTTAGCATCATGGTAATTCCAAATAATTCTTTGAGCTTATGGGCAAAGACACTGACTATTGCATATTGATCAAAGAAATTTATAAAAAAAAGCAGTGATATATCCTTCCAACATACTGACATTAGACACACAGTACTAGTACCTTGATAGTGTCCTCTTTTTCCAGCAACCCTCAGATCATTGACTAATGAAATAAGTTTTGAAACTTCAGTACTATCCAATAAATCTTCATACAACTTCAGTCCGTCAACCACATTCACCTAAGATTAAAAAACAGGTGCACTTTAAAGATAAAATATTAAAAGGAAAGGAAGAAAATTATGTGTTACATGTCATGGAATGAAAAAAGCAAACTAACATTTAAAGGACCCTACCATCTTCCCATCAAACATCTCATTACCAATAAAAGTTTTTTCCCATGGTAGAATCATTCTCTGAAATACATTGCATAAGAGTCACAAAATCAAATCAATGTGCAAGGCAAATTATGTCTAAAATATGATTTTGATCCTAAAATTAAATGTAACTCTGTATGTATGACAGCAAGCAAGGGAGTAGTATAGACATTTTTTTATTTGGTATGTCAATATGCAGTGCAGGTATATTGTATTGCCCATTTTCAGTTCTCAGAGCACTTTTCACAAACACCACGTGCTCACTCACAAGTTTCAATCACTCTAATCCATACTCTTTTCCCAAAATCGATTCTTTTTCCCCTCATTGCACCAAAATGGCAAAACCCCAAAAAATAACACAAAAAATGCAAAAAAATCACAATGGAAAATAAATAAAAATCATTCGTACATGCCCTTGAAGATGCTAAGGTGGTCGTCGGAGACAGGAGAGGTCGGCAGTCGCGATGATGGTGCGGACGAGCCTACGAGGGGAAGCCATTTCCAATGTGGTCGCGATTGGGTCCCAAGGGAGCAAACTGATGACGAGGGCACGACAAGGCGAAGCTGTTGCTGATGAAGATGCAGCGGGGGCGGATAAGGGTGGTAGAGGAGGCTCTGGTGGCCCGTGGCTGACGGTGGCAGAGGAGGAGAGGTTGAGGAGAAGAGGCAGTGATGAAGCAGTTGAACGAGAGAAAAGAGAAGTGATTTTGTAAATATTATTAAAAAACTAAACTTGTATCAGTTTTATGTTCGCACGTGTGGACACTTGAGTAAGTGTGGGTCCGCCCCTGATTAGACCATATTATATCCCAATAATGCTGATAGAAATGACCTCTGAAACCATTTGGGCCCAGGGCACCAACACCATTCATGGAGAAAACAACAAATTTAACCTCTTTCAAGGAGAGCAAGTTGGTTAGCATAAAATTATCCTATGCAGAAACCAAATTAGGGATGACCTTGTCAATCAAACCATTATGAGCAGTGTTATAATTGGAGGAAAAAGGTTAGAATAATAATCTAAAATTAAATGTTCAATGTCACCAGGATTGTGAATGAGGTCATTATCTTTTCACTGCATTGTAATATTGTTTATGGCTTGTTTGATTTTTGCAGCCAAGTAGAAGAACACAGTGTTGTGGTTTCCTTAGAGAAGCCAATTAATTCTAGCTTTTTCTTTCAACAGTTCCTCCTGATCAGTAAGGGCTTGTTGAAGAAGAATATAAGCTTGCTTCTCTTGGAGGACAAGATCATTTGTAGGCCCATGATTAGAAATCTACAGTTGTATGTCATCCATGGATTTCATCATCCACCCTAGTGTTGACATTACCAAAGATAGATTTGTTCTTTGAGCTTACTCTTAAGAATCTTCAGCTTTTGAGATTGAATGTGCATAGGACAGCCCATTATGGTTGTCTTCCAGACCTCATAAATGATCTTATGACAATCAGCATTCCCTGCCACTTCTGAGTTAATATGATTGTGCCATTATTTTCCTCAACCACAATGACTGGTTGACTGGGAGAAGCATCGCTTCTTGGCTTAGGGGAAGAGGAATTTCCCTCTGTTGATAACAATCTGTAGCTTGGTTAAGCAAACCTTATGCATCTTCTTGATTGAGAAGGGATGTCCCTTCTAGAGGGGGAGGGGGGTTCTGAAGTGGGATTGCCCTTAATCTTCTTGTCTCAACATATATCTTCTTAGGAACTAAATGTTATCCAGTGCTTAAAAAGTAACCAAATTAATATGATGAAGATGATTATGAATTAGAGCACGAGAGTTTATAATGGTGTGTTTATATATATTTACAATCATGTTGCTGGTTCGAGTAGGATTGGATTGGATCCCCTTAAACAAGATTTTGGATTTGAGTCCTTTGGATGAAAAAAATAGGATTCGATGGAAAAACTTATTAAAAATGATTAATCATATTTTCTAACGGAGATTAATCATCAACAAATGTCATGGTAGTCCAGAAAATAAAAAAAAAAATTAATTTGCATAATTTGTTTAGTTCATATTCAATGAAACATAGTTGGAAATCTTCAAGCACAAATGCAAGTTGGGACATGTTGAAACTTCCTCGAGCTTGAAAGATTCATGGTAGATGACACAAATCAAAGTGGATGAAGGGTCGAGGATGATGATCACTTGCAAAGATGGAGTTATAAGGTTGATTTTGGTGGTAAAATGAGAAGAGATGAAGGAAAGGATTGTGGGTTTCATTCCCTCACTAATAAAAAACTAACAATTAACATCTAACTTTTACGAATACAAAAAACTTGCAAAGACATTTTAATACTCACGGTAATGTGTTAAAGAGGAAAGTAGAATTTGGAGCGAACACGTACTTTAGAATACGAGACATAAATTCTTTCATACAAAAAGAGGTGGTATTTAATGACGGTTTTCTTGTGACGGTTTTAATAAACCATAAAAAATATTATAATTTCTGACAGCTTCTATGACCGCCACAACATGATGCTCATTTTTAGTTTTTCAACACTTGTTGATGCTCTACTCGATGCTCATTCGATGTTGTACGTGTCATTATGTGACCAACTTAACGCATCAACAACCTGAAAATAAAATAAGTAAAATTAATTGCCTTTATATTAAAAATATAAAAGTAAAAATAAAAGAAGCTATTTTTCACATTCACATTTCTATTATATTTGAGATCCTACATATGAATTGGCTTAAGATTCTCCCGCTCTCGGATTTGCACACTCACAATCAATCTTGGATTTACACACTTTCGAATCATCATGTTCTCACGATCTCAGATTCTTACAAAATTGAGCGCGCACTTCTTTTGCGATTTGGACACAAAACCCTAACTCTTTGTATATGTGAACGCGATTCCATGGTATTTTTAGCTAATTCAGATCACATAATTTCCATTATAAAACACAACTTAGAAAATAGAAATATATTCATTTGGGTCAGAACTTGGAAGTTTAGTTTCAACATGATTTTCTTGTTGGAGGTAAGGAGGTTTGAGAGAGAAGGGTTTAGTGTTGGGTGCTTGAAGTATTACACCAAGTGGCATCAGATTTGGAATGCTCAACAGTGTTACCTCCAGCTTAGGGAAAATCCTAGTAATATAGCAAGCTATTGGGCTCCAACCCATATGGACCCATCTAACCATACAATAACTTATTGGGCTTGTATGTGAACATATTATTATATATATATATATATATATATATACATATATAACATATATATTCAACAATCTCCTCCTATGTTCACCATATAGCACAATCCAATAAAGTAGTCAGTGTAATGTTCAAACAAACATGAATCATCCACATCCAGTCCAAGACAATTAACTCGGATCGATCAAAGAGTTTTAATAATAAAATATTAAACTCAAACAACATTTACAATCAAACTAAGTGAATCATCATTCTCATGAATCTATTTTGAGATCAATATAACAATATAAATACTAAGAGTTTTAGATTAAATCTAAACTCATCCAAATCCCAACATCTCAAAATCAGTTCACAACCAACATATGCATAACAATCATGTATTAGTAGGCCAATCAAAATAGTCTAAGGCCTTACAAATATATGAAAGAAGCATAGTACTCACAATGTTCACAAAATAGAAATAACAAAATGTAAGTCTCAAGTAAATGGACTCCAACATAATGGGCAATAACAAGTGAACTGTCAAGTTCCCTACTACTCTAAGTCTCAAGTAAATGGAGTCCAACATAATGGGTAATAGCAAGTGAACTGTCAAGTTCCCTACTACTCTAAATGATATATTCATATATCAAGTTGGTCATCCTCCTAAGGATCCAACTTCTTAAGCTCTCCTCCATCTCTACCATCCCCCATAGAATGTCAAATATGAATTTCATATAATCATGAATTCAATCATTTGAATAAACTACTAAAAATGTCTAGTTCTACTAAAAGAACTTAGCATCATATCATCAGGCAAAGAAGAACATATATCAATGTCATAAAAGCATCATAATATCATGTTCATAAGCATCAAGCCAGTTTCATAAATTATGAACAAGGCCTAAATAGTTTAAGTTATAAAGAGCCATCAACCTAAGTTTATTTGTAAGAGAGTGGCGATTGTCTCGTTTCATAGAATAAAACTAATAGTCACATCACTTACAATAACCTAGTCTTGCAATGTCAAGTTTCAATTAAGAACAAGACCAATAGGCTTATCATATAATCAAATCTTTCTATATTTCAATTTGGAATGTCATAGTTACTAATTCCTTAAAGTCAAATAATCTAGCATCAAGTTTAGAATGAGATCATTTAACCAAAAGGATAAGCCAACCTGGTAGGATTGTATCATCAAGTTTGGAATGACACAAGCTTCCCAGATATTGGATTAAAATCACCTCATCATGTTTGGAATGAGATCATTTAACCAAAAGGATAGGCTAACTTGGTAGGATTGTATCATCAAGTTTGGAATGACACAAGCTTCCAGATAGAACTTTTGAAATTGGATTAAAAATCATCTCATCAAGTTTGGAATGAGATAACTCACCCTTTTCAAAATAGTTAGCAACCACGATCATCGATGAAACATATAAATTGTGCTTATCATTTGGCCAACAAAAGAAGATTCGATAATTCAAAACACACAATTTAAGGTAAGTAAATGATAATTAAGCCTTGTCTACATAGTCTTTAACCCCATTTCCCCCACTGTTTTGAATAATCGATCTTTAGGCAAACCTTTTGTGAAAGCATTGGCCATGTTATCCTTCGATCTCACATCAACCAAAGTGATAACTCCTTGTTCTTTTAGATAATTCAACAACACATGTCTCAGTCTCACATGTCTTCTCTTTGAATTAAAGAGAGCATTCTTTACGACTTGGACTGCTGCTTGATTATCACAAAATAAACTTTAAGAATTAATCTTTAGTTTAGTCAAAGGAATATCCATAATCATATTCTTTATCCACTCTGCCTTTTCACCAGATGAGGCTAAAGAAAAAAGTTCTGATTCCATTGATGACAATGTAATACAAGTCTGTCTTTTGGATTTCCAAGTAACAGTAGGCTCCACCCAGAGTGAATACATATCCACTGGTGGATTTACTATTTCTAATTTCTGAACACCATGAGGCATCAAAATATCAATCCACAGTTAGAGGATAACCATAATAACATAGAGCATAATCTTTAGTACCTTTAAGGTATCTCATTAGCCTACTTAGGGCATCCCAATGCTCTTTACTAGGATTACTAGTGAAACGACTTAACATGCCAACTGCAAAGGCTATGTCAGGTCTAGTGCAACTCATAGCATACATGAGACTACCTATCAATTTTGAGTACTTTAACTGATCCACACTGGTCCCTTCATTAGGGCTCAGTCTTTTGTTATAATCATATGGTGTCTCACTCGGTTTACACTCACTGTATCCCCAAGTAGAAAGTAGCTGCTCAATATAATGAGTTTGGCTAAAGGAGATAACTTGCCTTTCAAAGCTTACTTTCATACTAAGAATGGTATTAGCTATACCAAGATCTTTCATGTCAAATTCTCTAGCTAAAGTGGTTTTCACATCACTCACTATAGAATGATTGGAGCCAAGAATTAACATGTCATCAACATACAAGCATATGATGACTATCTTATTTGACATGAAATGATAGTAAAGGCATTTATCTGAATAACTGGACTGAAAAACCTCTTTACCACCTTGTCAAACTTAAGATGCCACATCTTAGGTGCTTGTTTAAGACCATACAAAGATTTTTTCAATTTACAAACTTTTTCCTCAAGGCCTTTCATGGCATACCCTTCAGGTTGTTCCATGTAGATTTCTTCATTTAACTCTCCATTTAAGAAAGTTGTATTTACATCCATTTAATGCACTACAAAGTGTTCAATAGATGCCAAAGCAAGAATAATTCTTATAGTTGACAAAAAGTCTATTCCACTCTGTTGTTTAAAGCCTTTAGCTATTAAACGTGCTTTATATCTAGCTATTGATCCGTCACAATTCAGTTTCTTCTTTAATACCCACTTACAGCCTATAGCCTTAGCCCCTTATGGCAAATTGACTAGTTGTCAAGTGTGATTCTGTAGCAAAGAATTCATTTCATCATCTATGACTTCTGCCCACAGTAAGGATTCCCTAGATCTCATTTCTCCTTGATAGGAGAATGGATCACTCTCTATATGGTAAGTGACAAAGTCCTCACCAAAACTTTTAGAAACTTTATCTCTTGTAGATTTTCTAACTGGGATTGGTTCAATAACCAGTTGTGTGAGATTAGTGTTAGAAGGACAAGCTATAGATTCACTACTACAAAATAGCATTTCAAAGACGGTTCTACAACCCATACAAAGACGGTTGTATGACCGTCTTTGTGTCGAGCGTTGTCGAAGGTAATCACTTTCAAAGACGGTTGTAAAACCATCTTCGAAGCCTCACTTTCTAAGACGGTTCTTAGTAAAACCGTCTTAGAATATGGTCATTCTAAGACGGTTCTAAGAAGAACCTTCTTAGAAAGGATTATTTTAAAATAAAAAATTGAACAAAAACCTTTCTAAGATGGTTATCAAGAAAACTGTCTTAGAATATAACATTCAAAGATGGTTCTTAGGAAAACCGTCTTAGAATGTCACATTCAAAGACGGTTATGAGGAAAAACCCATCTTAGAATGGGACATTCTAAGATGGTTCTTAGCCTATAACCATCTTAGAAAAGATTTTTTTAAATAAAAACCATCTTAGAATATCTTTTACTTTAAAAAAAAAAAAATCAGAAATTTAATATTTAAAAATGCATCAATATATAGTGGCCAAATAGTAAACAACTAATTTAAATACATTGAGCATGTTTGCAACATAATGGCTTTTTGCAGTGTTGAAATTTTCCTAATTAATAAATGAATGAAATTTTGCAGTGTTGGAAATTCCCACTAGAATTGTCAGCCTTGGGAAAATGACACAAGCATCAGAGACATAATTATGAACACTTTATTCTTAAACTCGAAACACTCCAAAAGTCCTTTACTATTAGATAACATGGATACAGTTTACTTTTCAAAGAACAAAGTAGAATCCACTTTTCTCAAAAATGGGAAGAAATTATTGTTGGATATAGGGGGAGAATTATGAAGAGTGAAAGACTTTGATTCAAGAATGTGTTTTGAGCTTTCAACATGCTTGGAGTGCCTTGAAGTTTAGTATATGATTCAAGTGTAAGAGAAAGGCAATTTGATTTATCCTTCCATTCATTCATTCATCCATAAATAAGCTTAAATGGATTTCACTAAAGCATTAAAGTTTTTTCTTTTGGTTAAGGTTTAAATTTGATTAAAAGGTTTTTGGAAAAATGTTTTTTTTACTGTTTTAATCGATTTCTTAAGTGATATAATCGATTATTTTGTTCTTCGTTAAATTTGGAAAAACCTTTATGAACAATTTAATCGATTACCTGTCGGATTAATCGATTATTTGACCTTTGATTGAAACTGAAACTGCTTTGTTAAATGTTTTAATCGATTAGTGATATTGTGTAATCGATTACATAGTTGAAATCAGTTTTTAAGGTTTGCTGGAATAATCGATTACCATCATCCGTAATTGATTACATAGTTCATTTTGAAAATCCTAATCTTCTGACTTAATCGATTACACAATTCATTTTGTGAAACTGAACTTTTTGTCTTAATCGATTACAACTCGGTTTAATCGATTATTTTGCTCGTTGCTGAAACCCAGAAACCTTCTTGAACAGATTAATTGATTAAGTGATAATTTAATCAATTACAGTTAGTTACAAAATCTGTTATAAATATATTTAAAGACTTGGCTTGAGAGAGTACCTGATCAATTCATATTTCTGAGTATACACAAGCTTTCTAAACTCTCTCAAAGTGATTTCCTGGTTTTATTACTTTTTGCTTCATTCAAATCATTCATTGGTCTTTGAATGAATCTTGAGCAAGAAACTTTTCAAGGTTAAGGAAAAGCATATGCTGATTTTGTTTTGCTATTCAACCTGATTTGGTAGCTTATGTGCATTACATTCACTGGATGATGAGGTTGTCTCTCTCCTTAATCTCTGTGTGTAAATTCGTTTTTGAATTTTTGGTGTAAATTGCTATTGTAAGTGGGTTCTTCTAGCTTTGGTCTAGAGAAGGGTTATCTAGTTAAAGAACAAAGTAGTGTTCTCTGGTTCTTGCTCCTTAGAATTCTAATAGGTTTTAGATTTCTATTCTTTATCTAGGATTGATAAAAGGGAGGTTTTGTAATAAGCTTGTAAGAACAAGATTTATAATAGTGGAACTCTAATCTAGTGTTGATTAGAAGAAATTGGATGTAGCTTCAGTGGTGAAGTGAACCAGTATAATTGCTTGTGTGTTGTTTCTCTATCTCTATTACTTTTATTGTTCATTGATTCTTTGATTCATATTCATTGTTCAACAAGTTCTGTTTTAAGCAAATTGATTCCAAGGGGCTTGAGTAAAAGATTTCTTGATTTTGAAAGTGATAAAGATCTTGAAACTCTGATATGAATTAATTTTAAAATACCAAGGTATTTGATTGACTAGTGTTCTCTGGTTCTTGAGATTTATTCAAGATCACTATCTTTTCTTCAAAATGAAAAATGAATACCTCACAAATAACATTCAAAGAAGGTGCTTCTCTCAATTGTCCTCCGATGTTTGAAGGAGAGCACTTCAATTTTTGGAAAAATAGAATGAAAATCTTTATTCGATCAAATGACCCAAGTGCTTGGAATGCTATAAAAAAGGGTCCTTTGATTCCCATTAAAACTGTTGGCAATGAGATGATTCCCAAAGAACGGGATGAAATGACAGATGTTGAAAAGAGAGTGGTTCAATATGATTTCAAAGTTAAAAATATGATTACCTCTGCACTTTCTTCTGATGAATTTTTCAGAACAATGAGATGCACAAGTGCAAAAGAAATGTGGAAAATGCTGGAAATAACTCATGAAGGTACTCAAGAAGTTAGAAGATCAAGAAAGCATGCCTTGATCCATGAGTATGAGATGTTCAAGATGAACACCGAAGAAAACATTTATCAGCTACAAACAAGATTCACTCATATAGTCAATCATCTTCTGGGTCTTGGGAAAATCTTTGATGCTGAAGAATTAAACATCAAGATCTTGAAGTGTCTTACAAGACCTTGGCAACCAAAGGTCACATCAATTAAGGAATCAAAATATTTATCCAAGATGTCCATGGCTGCACTATTTGGTAAGTTACTTGAATATGAGCTTGAAATATCTCAACTAACTTGTGCTGAAGATGCAGAAAAGAAAAATAAAAGTATTGCATTAAAAGCTGCATCATCAAAGTTTGAAGAAGTTGAAGAATCAAGTGAAGAGGATGAAGAGGACAACATGAACTTGATTGTCAAGAAGTTCAGCAAGGTCTTGAGGAAAAACAAGAACAAAAGGTTCAACAAGAACAACAACAACAACAACAAAAGGATTGACAACACTTTTACTTGTTTTGAATGTGGAAAACCTGACCACATCAAATCAGAATGTTCAATCTCTTTGAAAAAGCAACAAAGTGACAACAAGGTGAGGAAGAAAGGAAAATCCAAAATAGCCTACATAGCTTGTGAAGATAATGAGTTAACAACTTCAGAATCTTCAATTAAAAATGAAGAAGCTAACATGTGTCTCACTTCCACAATTAATGAAGATGATGATCTCTAATGTGCTGGAACTGAGGTAAGTTCTAAATATGATCAAGTTATTGATGCCTTTCATGAAATGCATGAAGAACCCAAAAAACTTACAATATCCAATAATAAGCTAAAAGGAAATCTTAGATAGCATGTTGCAAAAATTACTGAATTGCAAACTTAAATTTGCAACTTGAAAGAAGAGAATGAAAAACATGTTTCAAGTTACAAATTAAATGGATGTGTATGTGCTTCTTCTTCTTCTTCTAATGTTAACAAATACAATTTATTGCAAAAGGATTTTGATGATTACAAAAGAAGTCAAGGATAAAAATACATGTTAATCTTATCCAAGAACAGTGATTTAATGGATCTTTTGAGAAAGCTATACAAAGGGAAATGCAACTTGGCTGAAATGTTAAGTGTGCAAAGGTATGCTGGAGATACTTCTGGTTTTGGGTACAAACAAGGATCAAAATCTTTTGGAAAAACTGTATTTGTGCCTCCAAAATAGAAGAATCAAAAGAAGTTCAAAAACTCAAAGATCAATCAAAATGCTTTCTTGAGAAAATTATCAAAATCTGTAACATGCAACTATTGTATGGAGAAAGGAAATACATCTTACAAATACTATGCTAGGAGATTCTATGTGCCTAATGGAGATTGCATTTGGGTTCAAAAGAAAAAGAAAGCTGCTAACCCCTACGGACCCAATCTCAATTGGGTACCTTCCTTTGTAAACTGATTTGATTCTTGCAGGTATGTCTAAGAGCTAGATCCTCATTATGGTACCTTGATAGTGGATGCTCTAGACATATGACGGGTGACATGTCTATGCTTACAAATCTAACTCTTAAAGATGAAGGATTTGTCACTTATGGAGACAATAACAAAGGAAAGATTATTAGAGAAGGCAACATAGGAAATAGCTTCAAAACCAAAATAAAAAATGTTCTTTATGTGGAAGGGTTAAAGCATAATCTCTTAAGTATAAGCCAACTCTGTGATAAAGGATTCAATGAGAATTGTTGCATGATTTGTGATGGGCAAAGTGGTGAAATTCATATAGATAAAAGAAATGGTAACATTTACTTACTTTCAATTGATCATGCATTCTTTCACAACACTTCTTGTCTAATAAGCAAGATTGATGAATCTTAGATGTGGCATAGAAGGGCAAGTCACATTAACATGCATCATATGAACAAGCTAATTAAAAAGGATTTAGTAATTGGTTTACCCAAACTCAAGTTTGAAAAGGACAAACTATGTGATGCTTGTCAAAAGGGGAAACAAACCGAAAATTCTTTTCAAAGTAAAAACATTGTTTCCACCTCTAGACCCCTTGAATTACTTCACATTGACTTGTTTGGTCCTTCTAGAACTATGAGTTTAGGAGGCAATTATTATGGGGTTGTCATTATAGATGATTACTCTAGAATTACTTAGACTCTATTTTTGAAATCCAAAAGTGATGCTTCCCATTCTTTTAGAAAAATGGCCAAGCTTACTCAAAATGAAAAAGGTAGCAAAATTATCTCAATAAGAAGTGATTATGGTGGAGAATTCCAAAATGAACATTTTGAAAAATTCTGTGAAGAAAATGGAATTAACCACAATTTTTCAGCTCCAAGAACACCTTAACAAAATGGTGTTGTGGAGAGGAAAAATAGATCTCCTGAAGAAGGAGCTAGAACTCTTCTTAATGAGACAAATTTGCCAAAATATTTTTGGGCTGATGTTGTAAGTACAGTTTGCTACACTTTGAATAGATTACTTATAAGGCCTATTTTAAAGAAAACTCTTTATGAGCTATACAAAGGTAGAAAACCAAACATTTCTCATTTGAGAGCTTTAGGCTGTAAGTGTTTTGTATTAAACAATGGCAAAGAATCACTTGGAAAATTTGATGCTAAAGCTGATGAAGCAATTTTCCTTGGATATTCATTACATAGTAAAACATATAGAGTTTGCAATAAAAGAACAATGTGCATGGAAGAATCTGTACATGTGATTTATGATGAGTCTAATCCCTCAAAAGAGGAAAAAAAAAGTGTGATGTAGATGCAGATCTTATGGAGGAATTTATTCAGCTTAATGATTCCATACATAAAGAGAAAGAAGAATCAAGTACTGAAATGAAACCATCAACACCTATTCAAGAGCCAAAAGATTGGAGAACAACAAGAGATCTCTCACTTGATAACATTATAGGTGAAGTTTCAAAGGGAGTATCTACTAGATCTTCATTAAGAAATCTATGTTGTAATATGGCTTTTGTTTCTCAAATTGAACCTAAGAATATTGATCAAGATTTAAATGATGAACATTGGATGCATGCCATGCATCATGAGTTAAATCAGTTCAAGAAAAATGAAGTTTGAGAACTTGTTCGAAGATCATCCTCTCTCAAACCTATTTCAAAATGGGTTTTTAGAGATAAACTTGATGAGAGTGGAATCATAGTCAGAAATAACTAGATTGGTAAGAAGGCATTGACTATGAGGAAACTTATGCTGCAGTTGCAAGATTGGAGGCCATTAGGTTATTGCTTGCATATGCATGTTTAATGGATTTTAAACTTTTTCAAATGGATGTGAAAAGTGCCTTTTTAAATGGATACATTGAGGAGGATATATATGTTAAACAACCTTCTGGTTTTACTGATTTTAAACATCCAAACTATATTTTTAAACTTAAAAAGGCCCTTTATGGTTTAAAACAAGTTCCTAGATCTTGGTATGAAAGATTAAGCAAATTTTTGCTTGAATAATATTTCATAAGAGGCCATGTTAACAAAACCTTGTTCATCAAAAGACATAAGAATGGTATCTTATTGGTTCAAGTATATGTTGATGATATAATTTTTGGTTCAACTAACCATTTGCTGTGTAAGGAATTTTCTACAGCTATGCATAAAGAATTTGAAATGTCAATGATGGAAGAATTAACATTCTTTTTTGGACTTCAAGTGAAGCAAATGAAGAATGAGACATTTCTCAATCAATCCAAGTATTGCCTTGATGTGATTAAAAAGTTTGAAATGGAGAAAAGTAAAGATGCTGCAACTCCAATGGCAACATCAACCTATCTTGATTCAGATGAAAATGGAAAGAGAGTTGATGAGTCAAAACTTAGAGGAATGATTGGATCATTATTGTATTTGACAGCTAGTAGACCAAACATAATGCTAAGTGTGTGCTTGTGTGCAAGATATCAAGAAAATCCTAAGGAGTCACACCTAACAGCAGTCAAAAGAATCCTCAAATATCTCAAGGCAACACCAAAAGTTGGTCTTTGGTATCCTAAAGGTGCATCAATTAATATTATTTGTTATTCTGATTCTGACTTTGCAGGATGCAAGTTAGATAGAAAAAGCACTAGTGGAACTTGTCATTTACTTGGAAGTTCAGTAATCTCATGGCATTGCAAGAAACAATCTTGTGTTGCTTTGTCAACTGCTGAAGCTGAATATATCTCAGCTGGAAGTTGTTGTGCACAAAGTCTATGGTTGAAGCAACATTTACAAGACTTTGGAGTTGAAATAAAAGAAATATCTTTGCTATGTGACAACACAAGTGCTATCAACATTTCAAAGAATCCAATAATGCATTCAAGGACCAAACATATTGAGATAATGCATCATTTTCTCAGAGATCATGTTCAGAAAGGTAATATCAAAATTGATTTCATTGACACTCATAACAAATTGGCTAATATATTTACCAAACCATTGGCTAGAGATAGATTCTATGCTCTTAGAAACATGCTAGGAATCTTGGATGAATCTAATCTCTGTTAGCTTGAATGTTTTGTGCCTTTTCATATGAAATGACTTGTCATTTGAATCCATCATCACAAAAACCTAAACTTCCAAAGTTGTGCTGCATAATACTGTTGTTTATGAGATTTTGTCTGTATTAATCGATTAAGTATCGTAATAATCGATTAAAATCACTTAAATCATGATTTTGTATGAAAATAGAGCTTATGTAATCAATTACATAAACAAAATAATCGATTATTCTTCTCAGAAAACCATTTTCAGAAAAATTGAAACTTTCTGTGATAATCGATTAAGCATTGAATTAATCGATTACACTGGTCAAAATTCTTTTACAAAGTGAAAGTTCACTGGAATAATCGATTACAGTGAATGGTAATCGATTAAATTACTGAGAATCAGTTTTTCATATTTCAAAACTTACTGGAATAATCGATTACATGTTAAATTAATCGATTACACAAGCCTCAATATGTTTCTAAAATTCAAATCTTTTTGTGTTAATCGATTAAATCAAGAAATAATCGATTACACATTGTCTTCTACATGTGTATTTTACAGAAATAATCAATTACGTTACGAATTATTCGATTACTGTGTCTGCATAATGTGATTTTACTTACGAAATAATTGATTACACAAGGAAATAATTGATTATTCATGGAGTTACTGCAAAATCTGACAGATTTTCTTGAAAATTGTAACTGCCCAACTCCCACCTAATTCAAATTTGAATTCTCTGCAGTAATTTAATTCATGCTAACTGCTCTTTTATTCAAAATTTAAATTCTTGGAGCCCAAAAATGTGTATAAATATAGCCTTTGTTGAAAGAAGAAATCACACCTTCTCTCATTCTTATCTTTCAAACACCTTTGTGTTTTTCTTCTGTCTTTGTTTAGTAAATCTGTCCTAGAAAATGTCTACCTCTAAAAGAGTTAAGACCTCTAAGAGAAAGGCTTGAGAGACTTCTAACCCAGTGGTTAGTAGGTTAGATCATTGGTTCCCTGCTGAAAGGGACAAAATGACTTATCTCCAATTTATTGCCACCAAATTGGTGTGCCCCCCCAAATACCTAGAGTTAGACTGTTCATTAGGGAAGGCTTTCAATTCCCTGCCTTTCTTGAAACTCATAGGTTATGAAAATTTGTTGAGATGAAGGGTACTTTCTACCCTGAATTGGTGAAAGTGTTTTACACCTGTGCCAAAGGTTCCATGGATGGAATTCTGAGGTCCCAAGTAAATGGGATTGCCATGGAAATAACTCCAGAAGTTTGGGAAATTGTGGCTGGTATCTCTTTTGAGGGAGAAAGGAAGTTTGATGTAGAAGTAGAAGGGTACAATAGAATAGACACCTATAGAGGAATGCTGATTGATCCCCATATGAGGCTAAAGCTTAGGCTTAGCATTGGCCCCATGACCCATGAGGACAGACTCTTGCACTATATTATCACATATATTCTCACTCCTAGAGCCACAAACCATGCCCAAGCCACTGCTGATGACCTACAATTAGTGTATGGTCTTAAGAATTCAATTCAAATGAATTGGATTATTATTCTTGAGGAAATAATGCTAAAGTCCAAGAGGCTTGTCAACTATCCTTTTCCCTATGCTGTGCTTGTCTCCAGATTTATAGACTACTTTAACATAGATGTTTCCAATGAAGTGGTGGACAACACTAACTCAAGCAATAGCCTGATCAAGGAGAGGCATCTCACCAAACTAGGGATAGTGAAGACACCTCAAGGCTGGCAAATGACTGGTCAACAAGCTGCTCCTGCTACTGCTACTGGAGTTGATGATAATTATGATGAATGTAACACCCTCATATTTCAATATATATGTGTGTATTTTCTTATAAGTATGCATTCCTAAATAAAATGACGAAAATGCCCTTGGACATTTTGATAAAATGACACAAATGCCCCTGGACATTTTGAAAATAACCAAAATACCCTTTAGCCCTGATAAGGTCAGGTAGCCTCAGTAATGCTATAAACGACTGATAAAAGTATAGTAGACTCCTAGATAAGGAATTATTGACATTGTTAATAAAGAAAAACCATAAATTAGAATTTTTAGAAATTGTGGAAGAAATTTCGAAAGAATTCAATCTAGACTAACCTGAGCTTCATAAAAAACACAAAAAAGGGAAAGATACAATCTGTGGAATTTTCTCTTAATTATAGGAGAAATAGATTCTTTAATAAAGTGGTCGAGACATTTTACTAATTAAAAACAAAATGAACCAATAAGAAATTAGATAAAATTATTGGAAGAAAGTTGTGTGACATCTTAAAAATGTTACCAAACTTAAGCTAGTTCTAAAAGATTTCTAGGATTTTATTTCGATAAAATCAATTAGAACTAAGCTTCCATAGATTATAGAAGTAATGTTATTTAATTTCAAAGCATAAAATAATTCAAACAAAGCATGAAATTCCTAAAAACCTAGCCATCCACGTGAACTAGCAAAAATTGAAACATGTTTGCTTCAAAAAACCAAGCTTGGCCGTGGACTACAAGAAGGATGGAGAAAGCTTTAGAAAAATCAAGAACTAAGACACTTGTACGGTTAATAAGCTAGGTAACATGCAATTGGACCATTTGGAAAGCTAAACCATTATGACTTTGGAAATAATGCAACAAAAATCTACCAAGGTAAAGCTATTCCACGTGAATGAATAAAAACCAAGGAGAATGCACCTATTACACGTGCAAGGCTAGAAGGCAAGAGAATGGTGTGGAAATTTCATGACTTAGAACACTTGTAAGGTGGAAAAGCCTTAGCCAATGGAAGAAAACCAAATAGAAAGTTAAGTAATCATAAGGCTTTAAAGATATTTGTAGAAAAGCTAAATCACCTAGCATATAAAAGGATGGTGGGGACCAAAGTTGGATGCAACTTCACGTGTAGTATCCCACCATCATCCTACATCCCTTTCACTTAAATAAAAAAGCACAACAAAGGCCCAACCTTGGAACTTCACGTGGAAAAGGCTAGGAGTTCTTGAAGAAAGTTGCTAAAAAATTCCAAAAAGAAAGCAAGGTATGGGGAAGTGTTGTGATAAACATGGTTTAGATATTTATTATGTTAGATTCTTATTTATTTCTGTAAGATTTAAGCTTTGTATACCATGTGTTTGATGAAATGCTTCAAAGAATTTAAAAGGG
The DNA here is from genome assembly GCA_007407185.1 of Glycine tomentella. Taxonomy (NCBI): domain Eukaryota; kingdom Viridiplantae; phylum Streptophyta; class Magnoliopsida; order Fabales; family Fabaceae; genus Glycine; species Glycine tomentella. The sequence continues at coordinate 187,890 of PYAF01000958.1, read as the reverse complement.
TACATGGATGATGATTTGGATAAGTAACTTAAAATAACTAAAAAGAATAATGGTTAGAATGAACAACTTGAATATAGTCTAGTAAGAAAGTGGTTAAGTAACTTAAATCTTTATATATTATGACTATGTTTTAAAGAAATACTTGATTTAATGATTTATTAAAGTTGGTATGTTATTTTGTTATTTATTTGATATTTTACTAAAGATTGTATGTTATATATCCAATGGATGTTTTATTAAAGTTATGTGATGTGTGTGTGATGTGTATTGATGTTCTATACATCCTTGAGAATATTTACTAAACCTCATGAGGAAATTATGGTGAAAATATATCTTTTATATTGAATCTATCAAGATGGGTGATTAAAAGTGTATAGTGTAAAGTTTATGAGAATTTTGAGAAATAAATTAATGGTGAAGAGTAAGTAAGAAATAAAAGCAAGACATTACATATTTCATCTGCATTTAATTACCTCAGAGAGGAGGTAATAGAGTGACCTCAGAGAGGAGGTGTGTCAGATAGCTAAACTGAGTCCATGCGTTCAGAGGAGTCTGAGCTGGGGGGTAGTTGAGACAGTGAGGACCACACCACCATAATGATCACATGGGTGGAGGTGACATTCCTATCGCGACACTGGGCTACCCTGACTAAATGGATAGGTTCGTTCCACTGAGAGAGGGTGGAGCTATCTTGACTATGGTACCATTTAATGAAAACCTGAGATCTCAGTCATGCATCATTTTAACCAAGAATCATGCATCTGTTATGTATTTATCATATATCTTGTTTTATGAGTATTATTTTGATTTACTATGAATCTGTTGTTTTATCTAACTATGTTTATCATATACTTATCCTATTTTGTGTCTGTGGTTGACACCTGTGATGACCCCAATTTGTTGGGTGAGCAGAGGAACAATGAAAGTTTAAGCTGAGATGGTGTGATGGAAGAGCTTGGATGACTTGTATTCTGTACTTGGTGTATTGTTGACTCTGAAGCCATGTAATTTGTATTGGACTATATTGGTGTGTTGGTCTGTATTTGAACTATATTATGTAAGACTGTATTGGACTGTATAATACTTTATTTAGTATTTAGAAATATTTGATGATAACTAATCTATTTAAAGAAATGAAGAAAAGCGATTTTATGAAATAAATTTCTGTATGAAAGGAAATAAGCGAAAAAATTTTAGGCGTCACAATGAAGATGCTGAAGAAAGAGACCCCACTCAACCTGCCTACAGTCCATTTGAATCCTTAATGATTCAAAAGATGGATGATTTGCTTTCTCTTCATCATGAACATAGGGCTGAGACCAATTCAGCCTTAGAGGATATTCAATCTAGGCTAGAAAACATTGAACATCATCTCAACTTTGATGTTTTTGAATCTTTTTAGACTTTATGTGTTTTCTTTCTAAGTTCTTTGTTATTTCTTTTTATGTTTTCTTTTGTTTTCAAATGTAATGGTTCCCTCTTTTAATGAATGACAGTTTCTTTATTTCTATCCGCTGTGCTGTTTTAAGTTTTGTCTTTGATAAGCTAAATAGGGGGAGAAAAATGTTGATTGATTGTGCTCTGCATAGTACTCTGTTTTACCCTATTTTTCTGCTTATTTTTTTGCCCAAATCAAAAATTGAATGGATTGTCATATTAAGGGGGAGCTAGGTAAAGAAACTTAACATTCATCCATAGATAAGCTTACATGGTTTTCACTAAAGCATCAAAGTTTTTTCTTTTGGTTAAGGTTTTAATCTGATTAAAAGGTTTTTGGAATTTTTTTTTACTGTTTTAATCGATTACTTAAGTGATATAATCGATTATTTTGTTCTTCGTTCAATTTGGGAAAACCTTTATGAACAATTTAATCGATTACCTATCGGATTAATAGATTATTTGACCTTTTATTAAAACTAAAACTGCTTTGTTAAATGTTTTAATCGATTACTGATATTGTGTAATCGATTACATAGTTGAAATCAATTTTTAAGGTCTGTTGGAATAATCGATTACCATCATCCTAATCAATTACATAGTTCATTTTGAAAATCCTAATCTTCTGACTTAATCGATTACGAAAACTCGTAATCGATTACACAGTTCATTTTATGAAACTGAACTTTCTGTCTTAATCGATTACAGCTCGGTTTAATCGATTATTTTGCTCGTTGCTGAAACCCAGAAGCCTTCTTGAACAGATTAATCGATTAAGTGATAATTTAATCGATTACAGAAGGTTTTAATCAATTATCTGGCACGTTTAATCGATTACAGTTAGTTACAAAATCTGTTATAAATAGATTTAAAGACTTGGCTTGAGAGAGAACTTGATCAAATCGTATTTCTGAGTATACACAAGCTTCTAAACTCTCTCAAAGTGATTTCCTGGTTCTATTACTTCTTGCTTCATTCAAATCATTCATGGGTCTTTGAATGAATCTTGAGCAATAAACTTTTCAAGGTTAAGGAAAAGCATGTGCTGATTTTGTTTTGCTATTCAACCTGATTTGGTAACTCATGTGCATTATATTCATTGGATCATCAGGTTGTAAATTCATTTTTGAATTTCTGGTGTAAATTGCTATTATAAGCGGGTTCTTCTAGTTTAGGTCTAGAGAAGGGTTCTCTAGTTAAAGAACAAAGTAGTGTTCTCTAGTTCTTGCTCCTTAGAATTCTAATAGGGTTTTAGATTTCTATTCTTTATCTAGGGTTGATAAAGGGAAGGTTTTGTAATAAGCTTGTAAGAGCAAGATTTATAATAGTGGAACTCTAATCTAGTGTTGATTAGAAGAAACTAGATGTAGCTTCAATGGTGAAGTGAACCAGTATAATTGTTTGTGTGTTGTTTCTCTATCTCTATTACTTTTTATTGTTCATTGATTCTTTGATTCATTTTCATTGTTCAACAAGTTCTGTTTTGAGCAAATTGATTCCAAGGGGCTGAGCTATTTGATTGAGTAAAAAGATTTCTTGGTTTTGAAAGTGATAAAGATCCTGAAACTCTTATTTGAATTAATTTTAAAATACCAAGGTTTTAACCAATTCACTCTTGCCCCCCTCCTCTTGGTTATTGTGAGTATTTCCTTTATTTTCAATTATGTAACCATATAATCATGTGCAGGGTATGAAATTTAACCACGACCACAACCTTATGCACAAGGCAAAAGGGGACCCAAGTTCCACAAATGCACGCTACTATTACACTTAATTAACACCATCATTTCATTTTGAAATTCTGGTGAAGGAAAGAGATAGTTTCACTACCCTAGGATGCCTAGACAAATCAAAGATGCATCCACTGCGAAATTAATTATGCCACTTTCAAGTTTGGAAAACTAACAATCAAAGATGTTGACTACAACAAGCAAAACAAGAAAACTAAAGAGAAAAAAAAAGTGTTGAATATTGAAAGTTGAAACACTGACTAATATATAGGTATATTATTGAAGCTCAACATTTTCTTTTCCTTTACCAAGACGCAATTTGAATTCAATGTCTTAAAAACCATTTATAATATTATAGAAACAATAAAGACTAAATTAAAACAGATCAAACATGTTAATTTAGAACATTTCATATACTATTCCCTTAAAGCAGGACTCATGCAGCAACATCATGTTCTACAGTTCATCACATTCTTATTATTCATACAACCAAAGCAAGGCAACAGAATCAGAAACAGAAACTAAGAATAAGAAAAATGATTGAGAACTTACTGGTACATGGGAATCTCTAGCATTCCTCTTAGGGTCAGCGGCAGAGAAGACAGTGTAGACCAAAACAAAGGTGCCAATGATCGCTGCACCCAATCCAGTACCTGTGTAGTACCCATCAGCGAGGAAATTAGCCCCACCACCATACTTGTTGAAGACTTTTGGAAAGCCTTAACCAAACCAACTCCGCAGATATCACCCAAGCACTGAGCCACCATGTACATGATGGCTCGGATCAAAGACATCTTCCGAGCCAAAAATAGACCAAATGTCACTGCTGGGTTGATGTGACCTCCTAAAACCACAACAAAAAAATTCTTAGTAAAATGAACGAAAGCTAAAAACTTTCATGGTAACCCTGAACAAACTACTGCTATCAAGTCATGTTTGTTTGCTTTCCACCATAAAAACAAAGTCCAAAAACAACAGCCCCTTCTATTTGGAGGCTAACAAACATGGTAAACCAAGCAATAAGTCCATTTTTTTTAATATGAGAAATATTACTGAAAATTATGTCAGAAACATCCACTGGCAAATGAGGTTCAAAGTTCAAACAGTGAAGGTTTCTCTGTTTGAATGCTGAGGAACTTAAAATTCAACCAACAAACCCTCTACAAGTAAGCATTTTTTTTAGAATCTAACACAGGAAAGTCTGAAAAGGAAAAAAAATGATGAGAACTAGCAAAACATGCAGCAAACATGACAAATGACAAGATACTTTTTTAGAAGCAAAGGGAGGGATCTGAAAGAAAGGGAACCTAAAATCCCAGCAGTGCAGTAGACAAGGATAAAGATCATGCCACCAAATACCCATGCAATGCCAAGAATGCCAACCCCACCACACGCATCACCATGATCCTTGAGGTCAGTCTGGTGATTGTACCCTATAACTGTGAGGATAGTAATGTAAAGGAAGAGCAAAGTGGCAATGAGCTCAGCAATAAGAGCCCTGTAAAAGGACCACTTTGTGAGCTCCTCAGCATCAATGAGTGGTGCTGGTGGAGGGTCCTGGTAGTCCTTCCCAGAGAACTAGGCTTAGGGCACTCAGCATAGACCCTTTCAAGAGCCTCAACTTGCTCAGCAGTGTACCTCACATACTTACCAGAATCTAAGTGCTTGTCAATGCTTCCACTGCTGCTACTTTCTCTATGTTGTGCCACAGCCATAGCCATGCTTTTAGTCACTCACTCTCAACAAAGGTAACACAAGAAGGAGAGTATAAATTATTTTATCCTATCTTTTTTTATCAGCCTGTTAGTTCTTAATCTAACTCATTAGTTTGGCTTATTTTGACCTCAAAAGAAACCTTGTTTTCTATGTACCAGAGGTGACTTCCTGGATGGTCATTGGGGAGAGACAAGCTGCACGAATTAGAGGGTTATACCTTAAAACAATTCTGAGGCAAGATGTCACCTTCTTTGATAAGGAAACTAGAACTGGAGAGGTTGTTGAAAGGAGCTTTTGCAGTAGCATTCATCAAGGGATGGCTTCTAACTGTTGTAATACTATCTTGTATTCCACCTCTTGTTTTGTGTGTTGCTATGCTAGGCCAGTTTATTTCAAAAGCATCATCCAGGGGACAAGAAGCTTATTCACTGGGGAGAAGCAAGCTATAGCTAATTATAATCAGTCCTTAACCTAAGATTACAAGGCTGGAGTGCAAGGGGCATTAGCTTCTGATTTGGGGTTTGGTTCTTTCTATTTTGTTTTTACCTGCAGTTATGGTTTGCCTAAACATTTCAAGGCCTTAAGCGACTATATTTAAAGACTAATAATTTAATATAATTTGTTAAATTTCATTGTTTTTTACCCATTATAAAATTTATATTTAAAGTTATATAATTAAGTGTTTTAAATTTTACTATCAATATATAAAACCATAAAAAATATTTAATTTATCTTTTAACATACTTAATATTAAAGAAATTTTGAGTAGTTTTAATTTTGAAAAACTACTTTCAACAATAACAATAATTTATTACCAAATAACATTTTAAAATACAATATATATATATATTACCCAAATTCCCTATAGTAGTCTCCATTATCTCTTCTAATTAAGGGTAATGCATGATCATCAGGGCGCCCTAGCCCATACCTCTGCATAATTAGGAAATCATTCATTTAGTATACACGAAAGCTGTTTGAAGGTTTTTGGTGTAGTGTAGATTTCTAGATTTGGGGTTGATAGATATTTTGCAATTGATAAAAGCCACTTGTCTTTCATTTTGGTGTTATGTGGAAAGGTGAAATGGTTTGTGTTAGTTGCTGGGAGAGATGTTTGCGCAGGAAATTATTCATGTTGATTTGGTCAATTGGGGATTGGCTTACGAATTTATGTTTCTTGGGTGAGTTGATAGATTACAGTGGTTATTAAATATATTCATGATGTACGTGCTAGATATGGTGTAAGTGTGTAACCATTGCTATGGGAATTAATAACTAAAATTATAATAAAATTATGAAAATGTTAATCATTGAAATTCTACAATATTCTGAACTCTACACAAACTTTTTTATACCCTAGTTGTCGTACTAGATGTTCAAGGTAATCCGCGAGACTAAAACAGGTACAAATATTGTAGAGATATAAACATTTTGATTCACAGATAACTAAGGCATCAAGTAAGTAACTGACCTCGGCCAAACATATTTGGGATGTCATCATGTGGAATTCCTTTTCCATTATCCTGCAATTAGTAAGAACCATGAGACTGTCAACATTTCACTTACAGGAATGACATTGATAACAAAAATATTTTTAAAAATATACAAAAATATTTTTAACTCACTAAACTATTATGCATTCACTTGATAAAAGACCTTTAAAGTATATATATATATATATAGTTAATATTAAAATGATTACAAATAAATTATTATTATTATCTTAAAATTAAATTACAAAATAGATTAATCTATATATATGTACATACCCACACACATTATATATATATATATATATATATATATATATTAAAAACATAAATCAACCATATTGCTTGAAGGAAATTAGATGGAAATAGGAATGCTGCATTCTTCATTTAAATAAAAATTAGGTATTGTGCTCATCAACATATCATGGACATTTAGGGTACCAGTTTCTGGTAATCAATTATTGTTCAAATAAAGTATGAAATGTTGATTTTACTGGTCTGTGTTGCTTATCAACATGTCATGTAATGTAATGCAAGTTTTGTTTTTATTTTTATTTTCTGAGTCGGTGGAAGGAAGGTACTAAGCTAGTGGCTAGTGGCTAGTGCCCTTCACTGTGTTCTTCGCCAACAAAGAGAAATAACCAAAAACACATTCTCGCCGGAGGAATATGGAGGAGCCGAACTCCGATTGCTGGCTGCCACCAGGTTGGACTGTGGAAGTGAGGGTGAGAAAGAATGGTAAGAGAGACAAGGTAATTGAGTTTTGACTTTTGACCCATGTTGCGAAACCGCAAGTGCACCGCTCGTTTCAAGTAATAAAGTAGGTAAGTAGAGTATCGTATCCACAGAGATTGATACTGATTTCACAATAATTTGCTATCTAAGTAATTGGAAGGAAAAAGAATGATTTTTGAAAGAATTGTTGTTGTGTTGAATGATTAAATAAATGCAGAATGCAAAGAGAATTAAAATAGTAGAGTGAGTTGTAACCAATGGATGAAATAATTGTGATTAGGACGCAATCCCCTTTGATCCCTGCCTCCTTCACTTAACTGGTTATCAAAGTTGATTGCTTATGATTAATCAGAGAATAAATCTTTTCTAATTTAGCTAATCCCTAATCCCTTAGTGAATTAGCCCTTTAACCTGAATTGAAATCCTAATCCCTTAGCGATTCCTATCAAGCTAAGCATTTAAAAGAATATATCATAAGTTGATTGTTCTGATTGCTCAGAGAATAAATCTTTTCTAATTTAGTTAACCCCTAATCCCTTAGTGAATTAACCCTTTAACCTGAATCAAAAACCTAATCCCTTAGTGAATTCTATCAAGTTAA
>PYAF01000958.1:160659-177421 GCA_007407185.1 Glycine tomentella | reverse complement strand
TGAAACATTAATCCAAACAGAACTTACTTAAAACAATAAAATAACAAAACAACTAACCTCAAAGTAATATACTGAAAATTAAAAACAAGAACAATAAAACAAAATTTAATGGTCCTGGTGTTGTCACTTTGCTGGAGGATGCAGCAGCACTTGGCTTATTGTCTTTCTCAATCTCTTCACCCTGAAACTCAGAAAAAATCCCATATATATACCTGATGCATAGGGCTGAATTCCCAGATTTATTCCTTTCATTGTGGTTCAGATCAACCAACAACAACCAATTCAGGTAAACTGTGCATTAGTGAATGGTGTTCAATAATTAACAGCACAGTTCAGCTTTTAACAAGCAAGCATGTGTACAAGCATCTGGAAAACTCAATATGCTCAACATTTTCACAATGTGCCCATGATTCCCATATTTAGTGCATTACATTGGTTCAACATAGCAATGACTAATTCTCTTTTAAAAACATAAGCTGTTTGTTGTTCACTTGGGGTCATAATTTGCAGTGTTGACAATTAGTTATACATAAAACCCAAAACAGGTCTCAGACACCTGTAATTTCAGATCAAATATGCAAGCCAAGCTACAAGTATCAGAGAGTATTTAGCATTCAGCAAGGCTTACCACTGTGGATTCCCAGATTTATGATCCATTCATCTCCCAATTGACATAATCAGACCAAGAAAAACCACATAAAATCATCATGAATAACAACAATTCCCAGATTTATTTATTTATTATTATTGTTATTATTATTATTATTTTTTAAAGCTCACGCGAGTCGCGCCATCCTGGCGCTAATCGCGCGGGAATGAATAAAGGCCTGGTGCGGTTAGCGCCATGATCCACGCTGATCGCGCGGGACTTGAAAATCAGAGGCCTGATTCGAACCATTGGCACAGTTAGCGCCATTCTTCACGCTAATAGCGTGATTTAATGCAGATGCAGGCTTTTGGTTCGAACATCTCGCGTGATCAACGCGAGATGTCACGCTGTTAGTGTCAATTGGCCGCCCATTGGCGCGGTTAGCGCTATGACTTAATCTGCATTTCTCTCTTTTCTTTTTGTCAAGTTTTTGCTTTTATTAACTTAAAAATGCATAAACTGAAATTGACTAAAATTTAAACATGCCTGAAATGTAAATCTACTTCTATCAAAGAACTTAAACACCTATGATCCTATGTATTTACATCAGTGATTGATTTCTCGGAAAGACTCCAAGAAATGCTCATTTAGCATCTTGAGCTAGACGCTTCTTGCTGTTACTCATCAGTGGACTTAAGTGGAATAGAAACTGCGCCTCTATCCACTTGGTTTCCAAAGTAAAGCTTCAGCCGGCATTTGTTAACTTTAAAGGTTTTGTCCTTGTCTAAAGAAGTGATCTCTATTATTCCATAAGGACAAATCTTTTGCACCAAGAAAGGGCCAGACCAGTAGAGTTTTAACTTACCTGGAAGCCTTAGGCGAATTTTGGAGAGCCAAACTCGTTGTCCTGGCTCAATTTCTTTTTGGCGAATTTTATTGTTACGCCATTTCTTGGTCTTTTCTTTACAGGTCCTAGCCTTCTCACCTGCGGTTTGACATTCCCACTGTGCAGCATCCAGCTTTTTGCCCCCATGCTTCTTAGGTTTTACCACAGCTTTTTCTAGAGTACTTTTCAGCTTAACCTTTGGTGCTCCAACTGGAGTATCATCTTCCTTCTTTTCCAGCTCTTCTAGAACAGCTTCACTGATTTCTAGTGTGGATTTTTGGTCTACAATATTCAATTCTGCAGCAATTTCTGCTATTGCTGCATTTTCTGCTTGTGCTAAATTTTCTGCTGCTGTATTTTCTGCATCTCTTGCTGCTGTTTCTAATGTTGTCATACCTGCACAATTCACATTTTCCAAAAAATCTAGCCTAGAACAATTATGTTTGTCAGATGGATTTGTCACAGTATTAAAAACATTAAAAACAATAGATTCATTATCCATCCTAAGCTCCAACTTTCCCTGTTCTACATCAATTAAGGCCCTAGCAGTTGCTAAAAATGACCTTCCTAACAGTAGAGGGATTTCACTTTCACCCTCCATATCTAAGACAATAAAGTCTACAGGGAAGATGAATTTATCTACCTTTACTAGAACATCCTCAATTACCCCAGATAGTTTCCTTATTGAACGGTCTGCTAATTGCAAGGAAACTCTAGTGGGCTTCAATTCAGATATACCTAGGGACTTACACATTGACAATGACATTAAGTTTATGCTAGCCCCTAAGTCACAAAGTGCCCTCCCTACATTGATATTTCCTGTGGCTATAGGGATATTAAAGCTTCCAGGGTCTTTCAATTTTGGAGGAAGCTTCCTCTGAATTATGGCACTGCACTCTTCAGTGAGTGCTATGGTCTCACAATCCTGCAGTTTGTGTTTCTTAGACAAAAGCTCTTTCATGAATTTTGCATAGTTAGGCATATTGGCTAATGACTCAGCAAATGGAATATTAATGTGTAACTTTTTAAACATATCTAAGAACCTGGCAAACTGCTGCTTCTAGATTTGTTGTTTGGTCTGCACTGGATATGGGGGTTTCTCAAAGCGAGAGAAATCCCATTGCTTGGGAGGTGCAAAATTTTTTTCTTTCTTTTCTTTATCTGTAGGTTCTGCCACCTCTGGTTCTACAGCAACTGTAGTAGTCTTCTCTTCATCATCTTTCTTACTTACCTTAGTCTTTTCCTGAGGGGTACTCCTAGTTGTGATAGCATTGACATGTTCCCTTGGGTTTATCACTGTGTCACTGGGAAACTGTCCTGGTGGCCTTTCAGAAATTTGCTTTGCCAGTTAACCAATTTGGATTTCAAGATTCCTGATAGAAGCATCTTGATTTCTATGGTGAGCTCTAGTCGCATTGATGAAAGCATTTGTGGCTTGAATGTGCTCAGTAGTTGTTGTTGACAGCTGCATCACAACTTTCTCAAGTTCAAAGATACTTGTGGTTGAAATGGGAGGAGGCTGCAGATAGTTGTTAGACTTATAATCTAACCCTCCTCCTTGGAAGTTCTTCTGGTAGTTGTTTCCGGGAGCAAAGTTGTGATTCCTCTGATATGGCTACTACAGTCTCTGATCATTCCACACTCCATTAACCTGCACAGGGTCAGCTCCAACAAGAATAGGACATACACTAGATTCATGCTCACCTTGGCAGTACTCACAGATGACATGTGGTTTGCTGCTGCAACTTGAGCTGCAGAGACTTGTAATCTATCAATTTTCTCAGTCAACATGGCCAGCTGTTGGGCCAAGATTTTCTGCTCTGCAAGCATGGCATCATTGCTGGACAGTTGGATTGGTTTTCTCTTTGGCTGAATGGTGATGCTCTCATTTTCATTCCGGGCCAGAGAATTAATTAGCTCATATGTCTGAGCTGCAGTTTTGGACCTTATAGTACCCCCTGCTGCAACATTAACAATCATACGTGATTCAGGAGTCATACCATTAAAGAAAATACGTACCTGCTTACCCACAGGCATGTCATATTGTGGGCATCTCTTGATCAGTTCTTGGAATCTGTTCCAAGCAGCACAGAGGGATTCTCTTCCATTCTGAGTGAAGTTAGTGATTTCATTCACCAACCTGTTGTATTTGTCCATGGAAAAGTATTGTGCGAAGAATCTCGAGACTAAGTCTTCCCAAGTTGAGATGCTATTGGAAGTTTGTTTATTTAGCCATCTCAATGCATTTCCCTTAACAGCAAAAGGGAATAGACTTAGTCTTACAGCATCATCTGAGACCCCTTGGTGTCTGATAGTGTCACAGATTCTAAGAAACCTGTCAATGAAGTCATATGGGTCTTCAAAATCTTCTCCTCCAAACTGACTGCGTTCCACCAATGCTATCAATAAAGGATTTATGTCAAAGTGATTAGCTTGTATTGGTGGCCTCACAATGCTGGAGTTTGGTCTTGTGAACATAGGAGCCAGAATATCCTCCATTAGTTCAACTTCCGGTCTCGGCTGATTATTTCTTTGTTCAGCCATCTCTGCTTCTGACTCTAATTCAGGGATTGAATCAAAGTCAAAGTTTTCTGCTTCTCTCCTTCTTGGTCTGGCTAGTCCCTTTCGGATGGTTCTCTCTATTTCAGGATCGAACTGTAAATCCTCAGAATTTACTGAACCTCGCATAAACTCAGAGAAGCAATTAGTAACAAAAAGTTCCAATCACAAAGATTAAAATTACTATAAAAATCAGTTTACCAATCCCCGACAACGGCACCAAAAACTTGTTGCGAAACGGCAAGTGCACCGCTCGTTTCAAGTAATAAAGTAGGTAAGTAGAGTATCGTATCCACAGAGATTGATACTGATTTCACAATAATTTGCGATCTAAGTAATTGGAAGGAAAAAGAATGATTTTTGAAAGAATTGTTGTTGTGTTGAATGATTAAATAAATGCAGAATGCAAAGAGAATTAAAATAGTAGAGTGAGTTGTAACCAATAGATGAAATAATTGTGATTAGGACGCAATCCCCTTTGATCCCTGCCTCCTTCGCTTAACTGGTTATCAAAGTTGATTGCTTCTGATTAATCAGAGAATAAATCTTTTCTAATTTAGCTAATCTCTAATCCCTTAGTGAATTAACCCTTTAACCTGAATTGAAATCCTAATCCCTTAGCGATTCCTATCAAGCTAAGCATTTAAAAGAATATATCATAAGTTGATTGTTCTGATTACTCAGAGAATAAATCTTTTCTAATTTAGTTAACCCCTAATCCCTTAGTGAATTAACCCTTTAACCTGAATCAAAAACCTAATCCCTTAGTGAATTCTATCAAGTTAAGCATTTCAAAGAATATATTATAAGTTCTGCAGCCACGCATCCCTATCCCTAGGCAATGAACAACTGTTATCCTACTTAGGTCAGCAAATAGAATCCCAACATCCCTATTGCGAATCCTAACCCTCAGCACTTAAATAGAATGGCCAATTCCAAATAACAGTAAAACAATAAAGAACAGAGTAGAATAAAACAATCATGACAATCTCATTCAATACCAGTCAAATTACAGAGGAGTTGACATCAGTTCTTGGCCTAACCACAATACAGAATTTAGCCTGACATAGGCTTCCAGAACACCAAAGCTGTTGAATAAAACATTTTCTGCAGTAACCTAGCTTTGATTCTATGTAAAACTGAATTCCAGAGGTTTAGAATGCTAAAATCTGAGGATGAGTGATGATTCTTCAGTCTCAGAGGCCTTTCTTTTATAGATTGGTTTAATTCAAGTAACTAAGCCCCTGTTCTGTGCCAATTTTGAACCATATCTTTTTAAATAAGGAAACAGTGTCTTCATGGCACTAATGGCGCGGGACTCTGCGCTGATCGCGCGGGTTGCACGAATGAGAAGCTGCTTCCAGACCTTGTGGCGCGACTCGCGCGGATCGCGCGGGACTTTCGACTCAATGGCGTTGGTAGCGTGGCTTCCACGCGGATCGCGTGGAGTCTTCGAGATGGGGCTTGGCATTTTGCTTGTGGCGTGGCTCGCGCAGGATATGGCGCGATCCGCGTGAGATCTTCAACTGGCTTTTCTTCCTCTTTTGGCTTGAATCTCCTCTTTTTGGCCCTGAAAACACACTTTGGTAATAAAATGAGATATAATAAAATATAAATGACAAACTAACTTATTCTAATCTAATTCCTAATGATTTAATTGAAATATAACCTAAAACTAGCCTAAAACTAAGATGTGTTAGCAACACATCAACCCACCAAAAATCATCTTGCTTTTTCTTCGGGGGTTGTAGTAAATTTGTGATCTTGTTCCTCTTACACTTGACAATCTTGCTGTGGTAGTGGCATGTTATTTTTCTCATGTAAATATAATTGTAAGTGTAACCTTTATTGTTGCTTAAGGTGTCAGAGAATTTCAAAGGAGGGTTTGGACTTTGGAGGTTCAAGATTTTGTTTTCACTTTTCACTTTTAGATATGTTAATTGCTTGGCATTTGATATTTAATCTATGTTTTGCATGTTCTTTATGGACCCTTTGGAGTTTGGACTGTGTCTCTGTCAGCAAATTCCTGTTGTTAGTGTGCTTTTCATTTTGTTGGAAGCGATTTTGTAAGTGGATCAAGAAAAAAGGAATCATAAATGTTGGAAGCGATTTTTAGGTCTTATGTTTCTTTGCATCTTATGGAAACAAGATCAGTCATTGCTTATTTTTATAAGGTATCTATAAGGTATTTTGCTTATTTTTATTCTATTTAAGTTTATATTTTTTTCAATTTTAATTCCTGGCACAAATTTATAAGGGTTATAAATAATAAAATTGAAAAAGTACATTAAGCAGTTTTCGTATGCTCTTGTCCATTGCTGGGTTTCTAATCCTTGCTTTATTATAGTCACTAAGTTGTCAACATCAATTGTGAAAGGAAAGTACCTGTTTAAATTTCATTTAGTACCATAATCACTTCATTGCTTGTACATTTGTTTGAATGTTACTGCATTATTATGATCATTGACAGTGGTTAAGCATGGACTTCAGAACTTTTTGCTTGCCTTAGAATTCATTGGCTCTTCTTATTTTTGTGAACACAAGCCGAGACTGAAACTAGAGTACATGTGTGTGCACTTGAATTTTGCTCCACTCATTTATTTTCAAGTGTGACTTTGATTTCTTAATTGCTAATAACTTCTGTCTTTTGGTCTAGGTAAATAATATCAGTGGTTACCTTCTTGGCCAAATTGTCTTTTTCTTGGTAAGTATTTTTGAAGGATGTAGTTAAATACCAAAAACCATGGTTGTTGGAACTAAGCTAATTAACTAGTGTTGAATTGGTGTAATAGTTCTAACTCTTCTATCCTTGATTTGTTGCTTCATTGCTCTCTTTTCTAATGTGATATCTTGCATTTTTAGAATCATTTTCAATATTCGGCTGAATACGTAGAACTCTATTCCAGGTTTGCTTCTATTATGATCTTGAAAATTGATAATATTTTAGTTGGTATATCTCTCTACCTCTGTGATGAGTATTTCTAGATGTGGTCATGCCATGCATGTATCTTTGCAGCTTTGCTTAACCATTTGAATTGAACATGACTTTCCAAACTGAATCTTTTATTTATTTTTTAAGTTTTGCCTACGATCATGAATTTCTGTATTATTTTTTCTGTTTTGGTTTATAATCAACATTTCCATTATTTGTTGGGAAGGGAGGAATTTCTTTTTTTTTTTTATATTTTAATATTGAATTATGATGGGTTAAAATATCTAAGAAGTAATTTGAAGCTAATTTTTTTTCAATTTTAATTAGGCCACTATATATAGATGCATTTTTAAATATTAAATTTCTTATTTTTAATTTTTTTTAAGAAATATTCTAAGACGTTTTTGCGAAAAAATCATCTCAGAATCATTAATTTTTTTATTTAAAAAGACATTCCAAGACGGTTCTTAGGAAAACCGTCTTAGAATGTCACATTTTAAGACGATTTTCCTAAGAACCGTCTTAGAAAGGCTATTTTTCATTTTTTATTTTATTTTAAAAGAATCCTTTCTAAGACGATTCTTTTTAGAACCGTCTTAGAATGACCATATTCTAAGACGGTTTTACTAGGAACCGTCTTAGAGAGTGAGGCTACAAAGATGGTTTTATAACCGTATTTGAAAGTGATTACTTTTGACGATGCTCGATACAAAGACGATCGTATAACCGTCTTTGTATGGGGTGTAGAATCGTCTTTGAAAGGCGCTTATGTAGTAGTGTTGTCACTAAGCAAAAAGAGGATTCTGTTGCTAACCTTGACATTGCGATGAAGAATATGGTTCATGTGCAAGTAATCAAGTGCTATAAGAAGTTGAACAAACCAATTACATAGTTTCTACAAACAGATAACCATTTTACATTTTAAATATCCAAAATAAATGTTATCTTCTTTATTCAAAGATGAATATTCATGTCTGAAAGTGGAAAAGAGACATAAAAATTTATAATTTCTACAAAGAAAAAAAATTAGGCATAAACTCCTCATGAAACATAACACCAATAGCTTTCTTTATAGCTTCTGCTATATGTTTCATCAATCTGCTTCTAATCAGGAGTAAGGTAAGAGATACATACTAGTAGAATATGACGCAAGGGTACTTGATAATATGCAGCAAGTGGCCCAACCTTTATGAATAAGATAAAATCAGTAGCAGAAAAGTAACAAATTTTTTAATGAAATAAATAATATAATTTCAACATGAGCATGTGCAAATCAGAACTAAATCAGTTTATCCATAATCAGTTTCAATAAGTATCTCCTGTTGAAAACTAAAGTGTGTGTGTGTGTGTGTAATAGAAAATATATTCATTGTGTACTGTATGGTGAAAATTAACTAACAAACTAATCGATTCCCCACTGAAATTCATGTATGTCTGGGGCTTTGCCAGCAAAATTGGTACTTCACCAATAGAACCTGTACAAACCACAGAAGAAAATATAAGTTAATGATAGAATTACCATGAAATTTGTAACTGGGAGGGGAAAAAAATCAATTTTTTATAAAGGAGGATGCACCTATTCCATTGAGGGCCTTTGACTGTATTGTGTTCATCTGAATCCCTTTTGCTCGATAAAGGCTATCAATTATTTCAAATCCAACCTAATAATAGAGAGAAAATAATAAGATTAAGGCTCACTACAAAATACAAATAGAAGTGTATTCAAGAACTGAATAAATACATTGTGCCTGGTGCCATGGTGAACAATTAGAAATTATAAGTAATGTCCATCACAAAAATGTGGTTCGACTGCTGGGATGTGTTGATTCAAGAGGAGTTATGAGAAGTTGGATATAATAATCCAAGGTTTTGTAAAAAAAAAAAAAAAAATTTCACTGTAGCTGGCGCTGATAGCGTGGGATCTAGAGCTGATAGCGTGGCACTCTAGCTGAAGGCTATTTTTCATGATTTTTGGAGTGATTAGCGCCAGGAACGGTGCCGTTAGCACCAGAATTTGATCTGTACCGCGATTAGCGCCAGATATGGCGCTGATAGCGCCAGTAGTGCCCTGGAAACACGTTTTCTCTGGATTTTGGCGCGGATAGCGCCAGAAGTAGCGCCAAGACTCGGGTTGAGGGCCTATAAAAGGCCATTTTCACATTTTTTGAAAGAAAAACTGCATTCCTTCTTCTTCCCTTCGTTTTCTGCCATTAAAGCTTGGGAAAAGCTTCATATCTCCCCCATACTTCATCTAAACACTTCCTAACCAGCTAGAAACATGATTAGAACCTATTATGAGCTAAAATCCAGCTTCTAACTTCCTTAAGACCCATCAATCGGAGAGATCCCTTTCTCTAGGGGACTTTACAAAGCTTGGATTCTGAGGAGAAAGAAGGTGATTCAAGGATGCTGAAGCTTGGAGAAGTGATCCTCTAGCCTTCCACGACTGTTTTGAGGTAAGAAACTTAAGATTTGCCGATTGATTTGTGAAATTGGTAATGGGATGAATAGTAACCCATTTATGTTAGGGCTGGAATTAGGCTTGGGTTCTTTAGAAAAGTATGCTTAGGAGATTGTTCTGATGAATATGGAACTTTGAAACATGACTTTAGATGAAGTTTGATTTTGACTCTGAGATATGTATGAGTAGGCTAAATGAAGGGTATTATGATAGATATGAGCCTAAGTGCCTTTACAAAAGTTGTTCGGAAGGCCAAATAAACGGTGAAAACGTGTTGATAGAACTGTTTTAGCTAAGTTGGATTATTATTGATATATGGCCTGGACAAAGGCAATTAAACTGGGTGAATTGACTTATACAGGGTTTTAGAGAGACTTTAAGGCCTTGGTTAGGCTAAGATAGATCCTACTGAGGGTCTGTGAGTTGCCTATGAAGTGGTTAGTTATGATAACCCTAAGATAGATGATTGAGAGGTTTTATGGAAAGGAATTATGTTCCCCTTTCATTTTAATGGTTGAGAACCGTTGTTAGGTGCCTTGTTTGGTGGTTGATGATTGTTTGTACTGTATGCCTTATATAGGGTGGGACACCGAGAGTGTCAGTGGCAGAGACCACAGTCCAAGGATTAGACAGCAGAGCACTACCGTGCTAGGTAAGCTCTTTGTTCTTGGGAGTGTTTTCCCACTACTTGTGTTTCCCCCATACTCCGAGATAGAGTGATGGGTGTATCTATGATTTACATGCATTGGTTGGTTGTTACAGCTTTCTTCATGATGATATGTATGCATGTATCTGTGCTTTGTGTATGGTTGCCTTTCGGATAGATCTTCTGGCCAGTAGATAGATATGGACCTCCCTAGGAGTAGAGCGCAACTCCTAGCTTGGTTTGCTCCATAGGAGAGATTCCTCAAGACCAAGAGATAGGTGGTCTCATGATGTAGCAGCCTATTCTCGGAGGTGCCATATGGCGTGCATCTTTGCGTAGGGGTTGCTCCCGTTGGATGACACAGGTGTGAGTTCTGGGCTCACACTGTGGACTGAGATGGTCCACGATGACTTACTGGGTACTGAGATGGTCCCAGGGGACTAAGATGGTCCTGGATAATTATGATGTACACATTAGAGCTTGTGTGTGCCTATGTGTTGTTGTGATGATGTTGTGATGCCTATTAATGTATTGTGATCATGGAAGTGAGCCAGGGTGAAGGAGAAGCTCCAAGAACCCTGAGCTTACTGAGATGTTTATCTCACCCCGTGTGTGGGAATTACATTTTTCAGGTTGTACAGCTGACAGGGATGAGAGACCCCAGGGTGAGAGGCCCTAGTAGGGGACATACATGTATAGCTGCTTGGAGCAGTGTTTTGAGAGCTTGGCTGCTCACTGTTGTGTGCAAACATATATATATGATATGTGTTGTTATTTTGTACCCTATGGGGAAAATTGGATATGTTTGTATATATTGAATTTCTGTATATTGTGTACCCTCATATGAGGATTTGATAGGTGATAATAGGGCACTGATGCCTACTTTTTGTGGATACAGTTAAAGTATTTTGTTGTGGAATGTACATATAATCTATGTATAAGTAGATGGATATCTATGGTTATAACCTCCTGGTATATCGGTTTAGATACGGTAGCCTTATCTGCCGTAGTTTTATGTTGTTTGGATCACTAAGGTTGTTATGGAAATCTGGCATTCATTTATTTTTACTGTATATTATGTACCATACATAATGAATCAAGAAAAATGGTCTTGGAAATGCTTCCTAAAGAGTTGAGTAATTTATTTTTAATTATTACCGCGCTAATATGATAAAATAATATGATAATACACCGGATGCATACGGGGTGTTACATTGGACAAGGAATCAAGCTTTGGAGTTTTGTGCTTTCAACATGCCTCATTTCAAAAGTGCCATGGAAGCTTGAAGATCAACTTGATTCTTGTAAAAGGAAAGAAGTGGTATCTGATAATCCAATGTGCATTTCATGCATATCATTCATTTAGGATTGTTAGATTGAAGGCTAATGCAAAAGCATTTAATAAATAAGGCATATTAAAATCAAGTTTTTTGGAAAAATGAAGTTTTCCTGTTTTAATCGATTACAGATATGTTGGCATCGATTATTTTGTTCTTCGTGACTTCTGGAAAACAAATTAAGAACATTGTAATCGATTACATATCGAATTAATCGATTACCTAGGCTAAAATTGAAATAACAAACTTCCTGTTTTAATCGATTACAGAAGCTTGTAATCGATTACATATCATGCCTATGGCTAACATGTTTTGCTAAATTAATCGATTACCAAAAACAGTAATGGAATACTCAGTGTATTTGGAAAATCATGAGTTCCTGTCTTAATCGATTACGTGACGGGATAATCGATTATAATGTTCAAAGCTCAAACCCAGAACGTATCAGAAACACTTTAATCGATTACAGTCTTGGATTAATCGATTACATATGCTAAACAATCGATTACAGGAGCGTGTTTAATCGATTATTTTCAGTTAGAAAGCTGTTATAAATAGAACCCATTGCTCTGTGATTTAAAAAAAAGAGTTGAACAATTCGAATTCTGGGCAATCAAAAACATTCATGAACTTTCATTAGTGAGTTTTCTGAGTTCAAAAACGTCTTAGCTTCACCAAAATTCATATGGGTTTTTGATTTGATGAGTGAAGCATCATTGAGTCTTAAGGAGTAAGGAAAGGGATGCATTGAATCTGTTATTCTTTCTTTCAACCTGGTGAATCATACATATGCATTTTGTTCATTGGATTACCAGGTGAATTAGTTCCTTATTCTTTGTGGTTGTAAATCTGTTATTTGAGTTTTGTAAAGATTGACTTATTGTAAATAGGTTTCTTGCATGATAACTAGAGATAGTGTCTCTCTAGGGGGTTACTGAGTAGTGTTCTCAGTGGGGTTGGTCTCTAAGAATCTAATAGTGTTTTAGATATTTGAACTTTATCTAGGGTTGATAAAGAGAGGTTTGTAATATCTTGTAAGTGGAACTCCATTCTAGTATTGAGTGGAAGAACTGGATGTAGCTTCATAGTGTTTGAAGTGAACCAGTATAAAAGTTGTGGCTGATCTTTATTCTATTCTCTTCATCTCTTTATTGCTTTGGTTTGTGAATCAAATTATTTGCACAGAAAGATTTCAGTTGTCTATTGATTTTCTTGACAGAGGAATTTGATTGAATATAAGATTCTTGGTTTCAAAACAATTTTTTAAAGTGATTAAGATCCTGTGGAAAATCTAATTATAAAATTTTTAAATATCAAGATTCAACCAATTCACCCCCCCTCTTGGTTGTATTGAAGTATTCCTTTCATTTTCAATTGACATCAAGAGCTGGTTCTTGGAAGTTATTCAAGATCACTTTTTCTTTTCAAAAAGAAATATGAATACTTCACAAATAACCTTTAAGGAGGGTGCCTCTTTAAACAGACCTCCAATGTTTGAAGGGGAACATTTCAGTTTTTGGAAAAATAGAATGAAAATCTTTATTCAAACAAATGACTCAGGAGCATGGAATGCAATTGTGAAGGGTCCTTTTATTCCAAAGAAAACTGTGACAAATGAATTGATTTCCAAAGAATGGGATGAGATGTCTGAGGCTGAACAAAGGGTTGCACAATATGATTTTAAAGCTAAAAATATGATCACCTCTGCACTTTCCTCTGATGAATTTTTCAGGACTGTGAGATGCAACAATGCAAAAGAAATGTGGGAGATGCTTGAAATTACTCATGAAGGAACTGAGGAAGTTAGAAGATCAAGGAAGCATGCTTTGATCCATGAGTATGAAATGTTCAAGATGAACACTAATGAGAGCATTTCTCAGCTGCAAACCAGATTTACTAATATTGTAAATCATCTTTTGGGTCTTGGAAAGGTATTTGACACTGAAGAATTGAACATCAAAATATTGAAGTGTTTGACAAGACCTTGGTAACCAAAGGTTACAGCAATCAAGGAGTCCAAAGGATCTATCAAAGATCTTTATGGCTGCATTGTTTGGTAAGCTTCTTGAATATGAACTTGAAATGTCTCAACTAACATCTTGTGAAGATGCA
This sequence comes from Glycine tomentella, assembly GCA_007407185.1. Lineage (NCBI taxonomy): Eukaryota > Viridiplantae > Streptophyta > Magnoliopsida > Fabales > Fabaceae > Glycine > Glycine tomentella. Next base: position 163,899 of record PYAF01000958.1, on the reverse strand, counting down.
GAAAAGAAAACAAGAAGCATTGCCTTGAAAGCTGCAACTTTAAAAGCTGAAAAAGAAGAGGAAACAAGTGAAGAGGATGATGAAGATAATGTGAACTTGGTGGTCAGAAAGTTCAGCAAATTTTTGAAAAAGAACAAGAACAAAAATGTTCAACAAAGATAGCAAAAACAGCAACAGCAACAACAACCTCAACAAGAAGATTGACAACAATTTCACATGCTTTGAATGTGGCAAGCCAGGCCATATCAAATCTGAGTGCTCAATCTACTCGAGGAAACAACAAGGAGAGGGCAAGATGAAAAAGGAGGGGAAAGCTAAAAGAGCATACATAGCTTGGGAAGATAATGAGTCAACAACTTCAGATTCTTCCACAAAAAATGAAGAAGCTAACATGTGTCTCACTTCCACCATCAATGAAGATGATGATGATTTGCTAAGTGATGAAGATGAGGTAAATTCTGAACTTGATCAAGCTATTCATGCTTTTCAAGAAATGCATGAGGAAGCCCAAAAACTTGCAAAATCCAATAATAAGCTCAGAGGAAATCTTAGATGGCATATTAAAAAAATTACTGAATTGCAAAATGAGATTTGTAACTTGAAAGAAGAAAATGAAAAACTTGTTTCAAGTTATAAATTAAATGGATGTGTGTGTGCTTCTTCCTCTAGCAATGTTGATAAGTATAAATTGCTTCAAAAGGATTTTGATGAGTATAAACAAAGTCAAGGTGAAAAACACATGTTGCTTTTAGCCAAAAACAGTGATTTAATTGATCTCTTGAGAAAGTTTTACAAGGGAAAATGCAACTTGGCTGAAATGTTAAGTGTGCAAAAATATGCTGGAGATACTTCTGGTTTGGGGTATAAACATGGTTCAAAATCAGTTGGTAAAACAGTTTTTGTACCTCCAAAACAGAAAAATCAAAAGTGGCAAAAGAACTCAAGAGTCAATCAAAATTCTGGATTTGGAAAAACCTCAAAATCTGTCACTTACAACTATTGTATGAAAAAGGGGCACACATCATTTAAATGCTATGCTAGGAGATTCTATGTGCTTAATGGTGATTGCATTTGGATTCCTAAAAGAAAGAAAATTGCTAACCCCTATGGACCCAATTTTAATTGGGTACCTTCCCTTGAAATCTGATTTGAATTTTGTAGGTGTGTTTGAGCTAGATCCTCAACTTGGTATCTTGATAGTGGATGCTCTAGACACATGACTGGAGACATGTCCCTACTTTCAAATTTAACTCTCAAGGAAGGAGGATATGTCACCTATGAAGATAATAATAAAGGGAAGATTATTGGAGAAGGTAATATTGGAGACAACTTCAAAGCAAAGATCAAAAATGTGCTGTATGCGGATGACTTAAAGCACAATTTATTGAGCATTAGTCAGCTGTGTGACAAAGGCTTTAAAGTTAATTTCAACAAAGAATGTTGCATGATTTCTGATGATAAAAGTGGTGAGGTTCTGCATATAGGTAAAAGGAAAGGTAATATATATATTCTTTCAATTGATCATGCACTTTTCCATAAATCTTCTTGTCTCATAAGCAAGGTTGATGAATCTTGGATATGGCATAGAAGAGCAAGTCACATAAATATGCATCACATGAACAAGCTCATTAGAAAAGATTTAGTAATTGGGTTACCAAAACTGAAATTTGAGAAGGACAAACTTTGTGATGCTTGTCAAAAGGGGAAACAAACAAAGAACTCTTTTCAAAGTAAAAACATTTTTTCCACCTCTAGACCACTTGAACTTCTTCACATTGATCTGTTTGGTCCTTCTAGAACAATGAGTTTAGGGGAATTATTATGGACTTGTGATTGTGGATGATTACTCTAGATACACTTGGACTTTGTTTTTGAAATCCAAAAGTGATGTTTTCCCTGCATTTAGAAAAATGGCTAAGCTTACTTAGAATGAGAAAGGTTGTAAAATTGTCTTTATAAGAAGTGATCATGGTGGTGAATTCCAAAATGAACATTTTGAAAAATTCTGTGAGGAAAATGGAATTAATCACAATTTTTCAGCTCCAAGAACACCCCAACAAAATGGTATTGTGGAGAGGAAAAATAGATCTCTTGAGGAAGGAGCTAGAACACTTCTTAATGAGTCAAATTTGCCTAAGTATTTTTGGGCTGATGTTGTAAGCACTATATGTTACACTTTGAATAGATTACTTATAAGGCCTATTTTAAAGAAAACTCCTTATGAGCTATACAAAGGAAGAAAGCCTAACATTTCTCATTTAAGAGTATTTGGCAGCAAGTGTTTTGTATTGAACAATGGGAAAAAATCACTTGGAAAATTTGGTGCTAAGGCAGATGAAGCAATTTTCCTTGGATATTCATTACATAGCAAGGCTTATATAGTATTCAATAAAAGAATAATGTGCATTGAAGAATCTGTACATATGATTTGTGATGAAACTAATCCCTCTAAGGAGGAAAAAGAGATTGATGGTGATACAGGATAGCTGGAAGAATTTATTGAATTGGACAAATCCTCAACCAAAAATGAAGAACCAAGTGCTAAAGCAAGACCCACAACTCCTGTTCAAGTGCCTAAAGATTGGAGAACAACAAGAGATTTATCACTTGATAACATCATAGGTGAAGTTTCAAAGGGAGTATCTACTAAATCCTCATTAAAGAACCTATGTTGTGATATAGCTTTTGTTTCTCAAATTGAACCTAAGAACATTGATCAAGCCTTGAGTGATGAACATTGGATGCATGCAATGCATGATGAGCTTAATCAGTTTAAGAGGAATGAAGTTTGGGAACTTGTTCCTAGACCATCTTCTCTTAAACCCATTGGCACAAAATGGGTTTTCAGAAATAAACTTAATGAAAGTGAAATCATAGTAAGAAATAAAGCTAGATTGGTTGCTAAAGGCTATAACCAAGAGGAAGGCATAGACTATGAAGAAACTTTTGCTCTAGTTACAAGATTGGAAGCAATCAGGTTATTACTTGCATATGCATGTCTCATGGATTTCAAACTTTTTCAAATGGATGTTAAAAGTGCTTTTTTGAATGGATACATTGAGGAGGACATATATGTTGAACAACCTCCTGGTTTTACTGATTTCAAACATCCAAACTATGTTTATAAACTGAAAAAGGCACTTTATGGTTTGAAACAAGCTCCTAGACAATGGTATGAAAGGTTAAGCAAATTTCTGCTTGAACAATCTTTCACAAGGGGCAATGTTGATAAAACCTTGT
>PYAF01000958.1:86578-156472 GCA_007407185.1 Glycine tomentella | reverse complement strand
TAAAAAACTTACTTTAAGCGCAATCCATTTAGTAGTAGCCTTTGATTTATTTCCTTCAGTGCCATGGAATGCCTTCAAAGCACTGCTTAAGATAAAAATGCATGCATATTGTACAATTAACATATATAGTCATGTGTTAGAAATAATAACAGAAATGTGTTACAAAATTAGAACCTACCTGTTAATAATTGGTTTCAGGGAGTTATCAGGCCTATTGTGCAACGAGCAGAACCACACAACAACATTGGCCTTAGGACATATGACGACCAGTTGCCAATGTGAACTGCGTTGGAGAAAAATAAGTTATTATACTGCAAACATTAAGAAAATTGTTTTGTACATTTTTACTTACCCATTCAAGTACGCTACAAGGTAGACATCTTTACGTGAATTCTGCATCCATTTCTTGAGATAGTCCTCGGATTCAAATTGAGATTGGCCAGATCTCTATATGGATTGTGGCTCGATGAATCCATACACATCGGGATGATCCGATTGCAGACATACCTCATTCATATGGCTATTGTTTATAAATAAAGTCAAATATGCATGAAATTAAAAGAAGGAGGAAAGTAACATTAGATACTAGATAGTGACTTATATAATCCACAGCTGTATAACAGATATGCTCAAACATTGACCACCATGGATGATCTCTAAAATATCCTCGTGCCTGATGTACAATGGGAACTCATCATTATCTACACCGAACATTTGCGGGTCCCATGCCACCTTCAGAGGTGTCAAGAAGAGATCCGAGATGGTCTTTGCCACCAAGTACAAGGGATCGTCAGCATGTTCCGGCTTATTTACATGTTTCTCCGGTCCATGAGGTCCCTGTTTATCCTACACAGTTAACAAACATCATCAATGAGGGTCTTAACTCTTAATATGAAATAAATCAATGTTAAATGACAAACAATGAAGGAAGAAATGAAATACCTTAATAAAAAGAGGTTGTACAAGATGTGTCGGCCAAGCAAGGAAGGTGTGAAGGGCTTAGCCCATTAACAGAACCTCGTCAGTGGGAACAGGGACGCGAGCATCTGCGTTTCGAACCTCCTCAACACCCACCCTCACTTGATCGTTGTCCAGAGGGATGCCATGCACTGTTGTCGACCCATGATAAAGTCTTCCAATAGCAACCAGGCGGGGAGGATTGTCATCCACATACAACCCACGCCTGTCAGATGCACCGGTGTCTGCGTCATGACTGAAGGGATCGACACAGCTCTCCTTGGTGCTGACACGGGCACCAATGGGACATGTCTGAAGCTCTGGAGGTGGCACGACTCCCTGAGACTGCATCTGGGACTGTAGCTGGCTAAAGGACATCATCAACTGCTGGGTTACCTTCTCAGTGATCGACTGAGTCAATCTCTCAGTGATCAACTGAGTCAATCTCTCAGTGATCGACTGAGTCAACCTATCAGTGATTGACTGCTCCAACTCTTCCCTGATATTTTCTTTCAGTCGGCTCAAGTCTTCAGGTTCCATGGATGCCTTAGACTTGCGAGAGGATGATGGGGCTAGTCCAAAGTAGTGTGTGATGGTCACACCAGCACCAGCAGCACGGACATGGTTGGGGTGCTCTGGTCGTCTAATGGCAGCAGTCAGGACATCCTGACGTCCACTGTCGACAAAGCTACCCTGTGTAGATTGCTCAGCCAGGGAATCCTGCAATGAAAATGAATACAAACTTAGTTTTATATACTCAGGTGCCTCAAATTTGAAAAAGATGTACGAATTTTTTGTTTGACTTACAATCCTCTCAGCAATCTTGCGTGCTGCCTCCGAAGTCATGTCCCCGATTTTCTTCGTACGAGCCAACTTCCACTTCACGTGTCGTTGCACAGGGGACGGAGGATGAATGATGGTCTCCGTTCTGTCATCACGAGTTGCTTCCTCCAGTTGCTTCTTTTGCTTTTCCTCCATTAATCTCTTCTCGAGCAACTAGTAACCCCCGTGCGACAACATGTGAGGGGCGGTGTTCAGCTTCTGGATCGCCTGGGCCTTCTTTCTAACATCCTGTAACAATTAGAAACATAGGGTTACAGATAAGAGACGGTATGACTACATAATTGTGAAATTGTAAGGTTTTGTAAAACAACTAACCTCCCAGGAAGCCGCTCGCCGACTCTGACAGAATTGGGTCCACTGATCCTTACTAATGCCGTATTTTTCGCATACAGCATCGGCACCGTTGTCCTTGCCTTCTGTGAGGACCCATTTCCTTGTCAAGTCTGATTTGAATTGCCTCCAGCGCTCGCCCACGGTCTGCAGAATCTTCCTCTTTGTCCGCTGGTCGGACGCTTCAGGTATATCAAATTCAGACTGCATTAAAAGGAAGACAGTTTTAAAGTAACGTGCACAACATTTAAATTATGTAATGATTAAAAATAGCTTATGGAACACTTTTAAATTGTAATACCTGAATGTCCTCCCAAATCAAGTCCTTCTGCGTTGAAGGCACTTCCTTCCAACTAGGAAGGGTGATATCTACCTTGTCTCTAGCCACGACCCCTAGATATGTCCTCAATCGCTTTGCATGAGGACCATCAGCCTTCCCTATGCTAGGATCGACATGAACCACCGGTCTGTTAGCACCAGGAGCTCTAGTAGCCAGTGACCTCAGCCGTGTTGCTTTCCTCGTCTTCTTCGGTGTAGAAGGCAAAGGTCCTGACTCAAGCGGGGTGCTGACTCAGCATAAGGCACTGCTGCTTCAGGAGGAGGATGTGGTGCCTCAGCACGAGGAGGGGAGCTGGGTGGTGTGGTCGTGATCCTGTAAAAAAGAAATAACACAGATAAGTAAAGTTAAGTGACAAGTTAGGTTAATCATGAAATTAGACAAGTCAAATGAGCTTAAAAAAAATTTACATTAAGTGATGTTAATTAATTCTCCTTCATCATGATCATTACGATTTGCATGAACGTCGTCCACCTCGTCTTCTCTAATCACGTTAGGGATTCATGTCAAAAATTGAGTGACACTAGTATCGGCAGTTGAGTCATCATCGTCAACATTAATGCCGATGGTTTTTCCGTGTAGTACCACTGACCACCTTTCGTCACACGGATCTTCAACATAAAACACTTGTTTAGCTTGTTCTGCTATGATGAAAGGTTCGTCTTGATAAGCTAACTTGTTAAGATCTACCAAAGTAAATCCTAAATCCTCGGTTCGCACACCACTGTTGACATCAACCCACATGCATTTGAAAACACAGACAGAGAAACTAACATAATTAAGCTCCCAGATGTCATTAATGACTCCAAAGTAAGGTAAGCACGCCAAACATGGATTGTCATCATGGACAGTAGCAAAGTGTTGTGACTCAGCTCTAAGGCTAACCCCACTGTTCTGCATGGTGCTCTTCTCATCTTGTTGTTTGGTATAGAAAGAGTACTTGTTGATATCGTACCCTTGCCAACTTCTAACTTTTTTTTTGGGCCATCTGCTAACTTCCTCAGTGTTTCAAATGCAGATTCATCACTAAATATTGTATGTTTAAACCAATTGAAGAAAGTCTTGTTATGCTTTTTCAACAGCCTATTCTTCGTCATTCTTGGATTACTTTCCTTAAGTAGTGCTTCATGACGAACAATATATGGCAGCACTTCATTACTGTTATTCAAGACATACAAATGAGCTTGATTCAATTCCTATAACGAAGGCGTTATAACATGTAGCCCTCGTGTACCCTTTCCTCCCACTCTGTCCTCATGTCGCAACTCGGGAAGACCAAAAGGTTTTGCTTTCTGAAGGTACTCTGAACAAAATTCAACCGCTTCTTCTACAATGTACCTTTCAACTATGGATGCTTCAGGACGGTTTAGGTTTTTTGTATACCCTTTCAAGATCTTCATGTATCGCTCGATCGGGTACATCCACCGTAAATAAACTGGTCCACATATTTTAATTTCCCTCACCAGATGAACAACTAAGTGAACCATTATGTCGAAAAATGAAGGAAGAAAGTACATCTCCAATTGACACACGATAATTGCCACCTCTTCTTACAAGTCATCTAACTTTACAGGGTCCATGACTTTCGTACAAATGGCATTGAAGAAAAAGCACAGGCGACTTATAGCATGCCTGACTTTGTTAGGCAAAATGTCTCGAATCGCCACGGCTAACAGTTGTTGCATCAACACGTGGCAATCGTGAGACTTTAATCCAACTAGTTTTAAATCTTTCATCTGTACAAGGCTCTTAATATTTGAAGAATATCCTTGTGTCACTTTAACTCGGCGTAGACACTGACAGAAACTTATCTTCTCCTTTCTTGACAAAGTGTGGCATGCTGGAGGCAAGTAAATTTTCTTACCATCGGACCTAGGATGTAACTGCTCACGTATACCCATCTCAGCAAGATCTTGACAAGTGTTCAAACCATCCTTTGTCTTCCCTTGAATGTTAAGCAATGTGCCAATGACACTGTCACACACATTTTTCTCCACATGCATAACATCGAGACAATGTCTAACATCTAGATCAGACCAGTATGGAAGCTGAAACAATATGGAGCTCTTCTTCAATAAGCATGTATTACCTTTCTGCTTCTTTTGAGTCTTTCCAAATACAGTATGGATGCCCTCAACCCGCTCAACAACCTGCTCATCGGTTAACAGAATCGGTGCAAGTTCATGCTCTTGACTTCCATTAAATGCTTTTTAAATCGTCGATAAGGGTGACAAGGTCTCAAAAAACGTCGATGGTGAGTGTAAACTGTTTTCTTCCATGTTTAAGTTGCAAGTAACTCGTGTGTTGCTCACAGATAGGGCATGCATGATGGCCCTTAACACTGTATCCACTCAAATTCCCGTATGCAGGAAAATTATTAATGGTACAAAATAGCATTGCACGCAAATTGAATGTCTCCTTACGATACCCATCAAACACGGCAACCCCCTCATCCCACAAGTTTGCCAAGTCTTCAATCAAGGGACTAAGATAAACATCAATGTCATTTCCTGGCTGTTTTGAGCTCGATATCATCATAGGCAACATCATGTATTTTCGCTTCATGCACAACCAAGGAGGTAGGTTGTATATGACTAGAAAAACAGGCCACGAACTGTGCTGAGTACTTAAACTGCCGTATGGATTCATTCCATCGCTGGCAAGTGCAAGCCTGAGATTTCTTGGCTCATTGCCAAACTCCGAATACAAACGATCAAATTTCTTCCACTGAGCTGAATCTGCCGGATGTCTGATCATCCCATCACAGTTTCTTCCATCTGCATGCCATGTAAGGTATTTTGCATCATCTTCATTAGCAAAAAGACGCTTAAACCTTGGAATGATCGGAAGATACCACAACACCTTCGCGGGAGGCCCTTTCTTTGAACTCTCATCACTGCCACAGTCGTCATCATCCTTCACTTTGTACCGTGATACCCCACACGTGGGGCATTTATGCATTTTTTAAATTCATTTCTGTACAATATGCAGTCATTAGGACTGACATGAATTTTCTTATACTCCATACCCATCGGACAAAGTATCTTCTTCGCCTTGTAGTAACTGCTTGGCAACGTGTTTTCCTCTGGAAGCATGTCCTTAAGTACCTCAAGCAGTGAACTTAAGCTTTTGTCACTCCACCTATATCTAGCCTTCACATTAACAAGATTTAACACCGCAGACAACAGTGTCAATGACTCTTTGCACCCCGGATACAACAGCTTCTTCAAATCACTCTCCAATGTATCATACATAGGGGCACGTGCTTGCTGAAAAGACTCATGTCCCAGATCACGAATCATATCCTCTAGTCGATCTCCGATGTCAACATCAACCGGTTCAGTCTGCGAGACCCTCTGCGTGTCTGTCAATTCACCATGCCATATCCATGTCGTATAAGTCTTCTTAATCCCATCGCACAGAAGATGCTCCCGTATGTCTTGTAGTGTTTGTCGTCTACCATTCAAACAATTGATACAGGGGCAGAAATATTTTCCATCCCCATCGGGTTGAATTCTTTCCGAGGCAAATTGTAAGAAATTTTCAACGCCTTCTTCGTACTTAACCGTGATGCGACTTGCATTCATCCAAGATCGATCCATGTATTTACCAACTCTGTGGTACTGACAAAGTTATTCCATGCATGCAAACCTCATTTTTTTCATTCTAGGTGTGTCCCTATCCCATTCAGGAAGACATATTTTTAAAGTATATTCATATCTATAGGTTGAGTCTCTTATATTAAATATGACAAAAATTTCGGCAGCATTTCGCTTTGGTCTCCAAGTACACGACATGAAAGCGGTGACATCAGTTCCACCATAGTCAAGTATGCACCCGGAGAACAAAGTAAAATGATTGTATCGAAATTTCATCATATTTAAGACAAGAATCACAACCTATAAATATGAATATACTTTAAAAATATGAGCCTTCCCAAACTGTCCAAACGGACAATTCAAGAATCAATACAATGATTAATCCAAACTGTCCGGAAGAATCACTGTAATGAATCTCAAACGGGAAACTACGTTTCACTCATAATGAACATTAATTGTATATACAAATACTCATTAATGGCATAAAACAGTTTACAAATAGATGCTAAAAAAATATGAAAGGCATTCGTGAGCACTTGAGATGATGGTGAATGCTAATGTCTAACAATGAATCTGGTGATGATGCTACAAAGAGGCAAAGGACAACTACATACAAATGATGTTGGACAGTCAACATGTTATATTCAAAGATAACGATTCATCCAAGTGAGGGACAGAATTGGGGCGGCTGTGAGTCTTAACACAAGCCTTACCTTTGGTGAAGGAGCAGAGGTTGGCTGTGGATTGGGTTCCAAATACAGTATGGCAGTGCGCAAATAAATTGAAATTAGCTGCACCTATGCAAATTAAAGAGAGGAAAATGTTAGTTAAAAGAGTTGTTTGGGATGTGTTTTCATTTGTGTGTGTGAAGAATAAGTAATGAAGATTACCAAATAGTAAGGGAACTTCAAAATATCTTCCCCAATTTCGCAGCTTATAACCCGCAGTCTAGAGCTGACAACAATGCCATATGAAAGACTGAGAACAATGAAGCCTCAACAATGCCATATAAAGTTTAAACAATCAATATGCAAAATTAGACACATAGTAACATATATATTATACACTATGCAAACTTTTGGACCAGAAGAATAGTTAGTCAACATGAGGAGAACTTTTAAGCAGCCAATGTTGTAATCAATGCTAGACCTTTAAGACTTATACACAACTTTTAGTATTAGGTCCATCACAATTCTCCCTAGCTTAACCACATTATTTGTGAAGAATTGGTTGGCAACACCATTATTTGATAGGCTGACCCATCCAATGACTAAAACATACTCTACCAGTGTTGCTACTTATGTTATAGCCAACATTATAAGCCTAAGATATCTCCCAATTATTCCCAACAAAGAAACTTAACAACTTTGCTTAACAACGACAAAAAATAGCATTACAAGTTTACTTAATCAGCCACTAAGTGTCCTAAATTCTTTAACCAGCCATACAAACTTCATTTACTAAAATAACAATGACAATAAATTAAACATCAATAAGGCTATACTGTCAATGAAGTTTGTAAGGCTATACTATCAATGAAGTTTGTAAGGCTATACTATCAATGAAGTTTAAAATATGAAACAAATATTTTGAGGTTCCCACTAGACTTAGAGAAACGGGGTAGGGGGTTGTTATGTTATGTCTATTCTATAATCAAAGCATTCCCTTCAGTCATGAATTGGAAATCTTATGTCTATGTGCCACTGCAATAAAATCTATTATTTTTTACTGTTTTCTCATTTTGGCACATTTAGACTCCTCATTCACTATGAATAAAACTTTATTCTTGTGGCATTGGTTTTGGTAGTCTCAATTTTGTATGTCACTTACAACATAATCATGCTCAATAGCCTACTTGGATGTGGGACATCTATTTTGCTATCCTGTGCTACTCATAGTTTATATTTTTAAAAAAAGGTAAATCCTTGATTAAACCTTGTTCCTGAACCATGACTCTTAGAGTTTTTAAAACTGGACAATATAGCCTTATTGCCAACTAAACAAACTTCATTGATAGTATTGCACATCTTTCAATATACCTCCCTAACCTACTAGTAAACTAAACAAATTTACCCTAGCTACTGATGCTGCTTGTAACAAAATAGAAGAGAATAGAAACTGTTTAAGCTTCCTTACATAGAGATGGGTCTTCTTGATTGAAGATGGTGAGCCTTTGATCCCTTAGGTCACGAAGGCTAAGAATGACAAAGAGGCACCTATGCATAGAGGCACGAAGGCTAAGAATGACAGAGAGGCACCAATGCAGAGATTGAACATGGCTTATAACAAACGTAAATCAGTGTTTAAGTTACCAATATAAATACCTGGAGCGAGATTGACAGAGCACCAATGTAGAGAGGCACGACAGCCACACCGAAAGTTTCTTAACCACTGCGACACTGAGAGTGAGAGCGAGAGTGTAGAGAGCGAAAGTGAGAGAGTGAGAGAGCGAGAGACAGAGTGAGAGAGCCAAAGTGATGAAGAAAGTAAATGGGCGCCAGAAAAATATATTATAAAAAATACACAACATCAGTTCTCTTAGAAAAACCGATGTTATTGACATAAAATCAACATCGGTTTTTTAAAAACTTAACAAAACCGATGTTAATATAAAATAGTCAACATCGGTTTTGTTCAGTTTTTAGAAAACCGATGTTAACAAAGTAACGTTAACGTCGATTTTCATCAGATTTTATGAAAACCGATGTTAACGTTACTTTGTTAACATTGGTTTTACTTAGAAATCTTGAAAACCGATGTTAACTTTACTTGGTTAACATCGGTTTTTCTTTCATATCTTGAAAATCAATGTTAACAAAGTCCATTTATTTACAAGTTTGCCACCGCGTTTTAGTTAACATCGATTTTTCCAATAACCGATATTAAACTACCGATGTTAAAACCTATTTTTTTAGTAGTGATGGGCTGAAGAACAATATACCCATGAATTGGGTGCTTATCTTTGAGGAAATAATGCTCAAATCCAAGAGGCTAGTGAACTACACATTCCCATATCCTGTCTTTGTCTCTAGGCTAATTGATCACTTCAACATTGATGTTGAGAATGAAGTGATTGACAACACAAACTCCTCCAATAGCCAAATAAAGGAGAAACATCTTACTAAGATGAGAATGAGGAAAACACCCAATGGATGGGTGATGGCAAATCAACAGGCAGCTGTTGCTGAAGGAGAAGAGATTGTTGCAGATTCTAAAGAAGAAGAGCAACCACAGCATCCTCAGCCTGCCTATTCTGACTTTGAATCATTGATGATTCAAAAGATGGACAACATGCTCAAGCTTCAAGAGGATTTCAAGGCTGAGACCCATGGAGCTTTGGAAGAAATTAGGGAGCGACTTGATTCAATTGAAGCCAACATGAATGACAATGCCTCAGTTGAATTTTAGGATTGTTTATTTTTTTTTTGTTTGCTTGTATTTGTTTTTATAGTTTTAAGTTTTTTCTAAAATTTCTTATGTACTACCTCTTACATACTTAATATTAATAGTATTTGCATTTCCAGTTCATTATCCGCTGTGCATGAATTGTTTTTGACTTTTAACAAGCAAAATAGGGGGAGAATTGATTAAGAGGGAGTGATTTGAAAAGCACTCTGTTTAAGCACTCTGTTTGCCCCTGTTTTTGGTTCAGTTTTTAGTTAAAAATTTGAAATGAATGATTGCTAGAATTTAGGGGGAGTAACTGTATAAAATGGAAACTAATGAGTTTGTATAATGCTTAATTGAATGTTTCATGAATCACAAATGCTTTAACACTTGTATCTTGGCAAAGGCAATTGAAAATTTATATAGGTTTTAAAAGCTTGAAGTTCATCTGCTGAATTCTCAATTAATCTCCAAGTCCCAGTGCTTAATCAACTTGAAGATTTGGCATGTTTAAAGCCAAAAGGGGGAGATTGTTGATTCAATAGGAGTCATGAGAAGTTGGACAAGGAATCAAGCTTTGGAATTTTGTACTTTCAACATGCCTCATTTCAAAAGTGCCATGGAAGCTTGAAGATCAACTTGATTCTTGTAAAAGGAAAGAAGTGGTATCTGATAATCCAGTATGCATATCATGCATATCATTCATTTAGGATAGTTAGATTGAAGGCTAATGCAAAAGCATTTAATAAATAAGGCAAATTAAAATCAAGTTTTTTGGAAAAATGAAGTTTTCCTGTTTTAATCGATTACAGATATGTTGGCATCGATTATTTTGTTCTTTGTGACTTCTGGAAAACAAATTAAGAACATTGTAATCGATTACATATTGAATTAATCGATTACCTAGGCTAAAATTGAAATAACAAACTTCCTGTTTTAATCGATTACAGAAGCTCGTAATCGATTACATATCATGCATATGGCTAACATGTTTTGCTAAATTAATCGATTACCAAAAACAGTAATCGATTACTCAATGTATTTGGAAAATCATGAGTTCCTGTCTTAATCGATTACGTGACGGGATAATCGATTATAATGTTCATAGCTCAAACACAGAACATATCAGAAACACTTTAATCAATTACAGTCTTGGATTAATCGATAACATATGCTAAATAATATATTACAGGAGCGTGTTTAATCGATTATTTTCAGTTAGAAAGTTGTTATAAATAGAACTCATTGCTCTGTGATTTAAAAAAAAAGAGTTGAACAATTCGAATTCTAGGCAATCAAAAACATTCATGAGCTTTCATTATTGAGTTTTCTGAGTTCAAAAACGTCTTAGCTTCACCAAAATTCATATGGGTTTTTGATTTGATGAGTGAAGCATCATTGAGTCTCAAGGAGTAAGGAAAGGGATGCATTGAATCTGTTATTCTTTCTTTCAACCTGGTGAATCATACATATGAAATTTGTTCATTGGATTATCAGGTGAATTCGTTCCTTATTCTTTGTGGTTGTAAATCTGTTATTTGATTTCTGTAAAGATTGACTTATTGTAAATGGGTTTCTTGCATGATAACTAGAGATAGTGTTTCTCTAGGGGTTGCTGAGTAGTGTTCTCAGTGGGGTTGGTCTCTAAGAACTAATAGTGTTTTAGATCTCTGAACTTTATCTAGGGTTGATAAAGAGAGACTTGTAATATCTTGTAAGAACATTAATTTGCAATAGTGGAACTTCATTCTAGTGTTGAGTGGAAGAACTGGATGTAGCTTCATAGTGTTTGAAGTGAACCAGTATAAAAGTTGTGGCTGATCTTTATTCTATTCTCTTCATCTCATTATTGCTTTGGTTTGTAAATCAAATTATTTTCACAGAAAGATTTCAGTTTTCTATTGATTTTCTTGACAGAGGAATTTGATTGAATATAAGATTCTTGGTTTCAAAACAATTTTTTAAAGTGATTAAGATCCTGTAGAAACTCTGATTATAAATTTTTTAAATATCAAGATTCAACCAATTCACCCCCCTCTTGGTTGTATTGAAGTATTCCTTTCATTTTTAGGATGTTGCAATAAAGGTCAAGACAGAATCCTTGTAGACAAATATGAATATACAAAATGTAAATGAACATGTTTTGAAACACACAAACTTCATCTGCTATGTGGCTTCCTATGGAATAATTCTAGGATGATGACTGTGGCAAGAATGAAAAACAAATAATACTCTGCTGGACAATTGCATTGTATTAGATTTGTATATGCTAAGGGTGAAGAAAGGAAACTGAAGCAAATAAAAATTTGATCAGCAAATTATCTTGCATATGTGTAATATACAAAAATCAAGGGAATATTGAAGTGAGATACACCTTTCATTTGTCACCCTCTCTACCATGTACCAACAAGGCAAAATTAAAGCCTCTCCATTTTCACTCCCCTCTCCTTGTCCTTTTTTTTTTTCTACAAAAAATAAAATCACCTGTTTTTTATCACCTTTACCAATCACACCCCAAGTTTCCTAAAATCACTCACAAAATAGCATAAAAAAGAAATTCCAAATGCCAATCTATTTTCTTCAGTTGCTTCACATATTAATCACAAGAGGTTAAAGGAAAGTGCTGCGAACTCTGTTTCATGGAACCAAAACTGTACTATCAGAAACAGTAGGAGTAGTAGTATATTATTTCAACTAATAGTCCCTGGCATCGATGCCATCAAAAACACAAAAGAATGTCCACCTTTTCTTTTGCCAAAAGAGTCCTCAAAATCTTTTCCCTGTTCTCCACAGATGGTAGTCTTACCATAATTCTGCATTGAAGTTTAAAATAGATTCAAATGATAAAAAAACACTACTCAGCTTCAAGGTATTCAGATTGTCATACACATATACATGATGGATTATAGATAACTATGTATGCAATCATTGGCTATCGTATGGCCCTCCCTTACCATAACTTCACAAGGAAGAGGAAGTAGTAAATATGTTAGCAGTTGCTTTTAGAACTGCTATTACTTTGAAATTATCCATTTATTTTATTTTAAATAAGAAGTCAAAGTTTTCTTTTCATAGTTTTAGGAGGTTGTTCAGTTTGTTATGGATAGTGCCTTGAATAAAGGGCAAAATCTTATTACGAAGTTATATTTTCAGTAGTTAGTTATTTCTTCAGCCTATATCTGTATGTTTTGAATTCAATAAAAATATCCTCTTCCATCACACTCTCTGTTTTATTCATTCTCTACCATAATTAAAACCAACAATTGGTATCAAGAGCCCTTTTCTTACGGGACCTATAGAATGGATTCTGAAACAAGTTTTTTCCAAGCAGCTCTTCCAGTTTTCAATGGGGAAAATTATGATCTTTGGGCTGTCAAAATGGAGGCTTACCTAGAGGCGTTGGATCTTTGGGAAGCTGTAGAAGAGGATTATGAATTCCTTCCACTACCGGACAATCCCACCATGGCCCCGATCAAGAATCATAAGGAGAAAAAAGCCCGAAAAGCAAAGGCAAAATCATGCCTTTTTGCTGGTATCTCTACAACCATCTTTACTAGGGTCATGACTCTCAAATCGGCAAAAATGATTTGGGACTATCTAAAGGCGGAATATGCTGGAGATGAAATAATTATAAGCATGCAGGTGCTTAACTTAATGAGGGAATTTGAGCTTCAGAGAATGAAAGAGTCTGACACAATCAAGGAATACTCAGACAAATTGTTGGGCATTGCCAACAAGATAAAGTTACTGGGCGGTAATTTTGCAGATTCCAGAATTGTTGAGAAAATTCTGGTAACAGTGCCAGAGAGGTACGAAGCATCTATTGCTTCGTTGGAGAACACAAAAGATCTATCTAAAATTACTTTTGCAGAAGTGCTACATGCTCTCCAAGCCCAAGAGCAGAGAAGATTGATGAGGGAAGATCATGCTATTGAGGATGCTCTTCTAGCCAAGAGCCAACAAGCTAAAAACTATAAGAAGAATCATCTAGGCAACAGTCAGAGCAGTGCAACTAATTACAACAAAGGAAAGGGTGAAAAGAAAAGTTACCCACCTTGTCAGCATTATGGCAAAATGGGTCACCCTCCATTCAGATGTTGGCAGAGACCTGATGCTAAATGCATCAAGTGCAATCAAATGGGGCATGAATCAATCATATGCAAGAGCAAACATCAGCATCAAGAGGAAGAAGCTAAGGTCGTTGATCAAGAGGAGGAGGAGGATCAACTCTTTGTGGTAAGGTGTTTTGCAAGCAGCGAAGAGAGTGAGAGTTGGCTGATTGACAGTGGTTGCACAAATCATATGACCAATGACATGGAGCTTTTCAAAGATTTAAAGCCATCCAACATCACCAAAGTCAAAATAGGCAATGGTGATTATATTTCCGTCAAAGGAAAGGGGACTGTTGCAATAACAAGTAGTTCAGGTACAAAGTTTATTCCTGATGTCCTTTTTGTACCCGAAATTCAACAAAATCTGTTGAGTGTTGGCCAATTGATTGAAAGAGGCTTCAAAGTTATTTTTGAAGGCAATTTTTTCCTGATTAGAGATGCAACTAATCAGGATATCTTTAATGTAAAAATGAAAGGGAAAAGTTTTGCTCTAAATCCGTTGGAGGAAGAGCAAGCTGCTTTTCCAATCAAAGAAAGCATCACAGAAGTTTGGCACAAAAGGCTCGGGCATTATCACCACCATGGGTTGCTGCAAATGAAGTCCAAGAGAATGGCAGCTGATTTTCCAAAACTTGATGATCACATACCAACATGTAAGGCTTATCTATTCGGAAAGCAAAAAAAGAAGCCATTTCTGAGGACAGCAAAAAGAGCCACTCTTAAGCAGCATTTAGTTCACACAGATATATCTGGAACTAAAAAAACTCCTTCATTAGCAGGTAATCGATATTATGCTGCCTTTATTGATGATTTCACAAGAATGTGTTGGATTTTTTTCTTAAAATTCAAATCAGAAGCGGTTGGAGCATTTTGGAAGTTCAAAACACTAGTAGAAAATCAAAGTGGCAAGCAAATTCAGATTCTAAGATTTGATAATGGCAAGGAGTACACCTCAAAAGAAATTCAACCAGTTTTGTGAGGAAGCTGGCATTGAGTATCAATTAACTACTCCCTATACTCCACAACAAAATGGAGAAGTGACTTAAGTCTGTTACAAGTCAGAAGATCAACTAGCAGATTTGTTTACAAAACCACTTCCTGTTAGCAAGTTTGAGTTTTTAAGGCAGAAGATTGGAGTTTGCAATATCTAAAGCAAGGAGGAGTGTTAGCAGTTGCTTTTAGAACTGTTGTTACTTTGAAATTATCCATTTATTTTATTTTAAATAAGAAGTCAAAGTTTATTTTTCATAGTTTTAGGAGGTTGTTTAGTTTGTTATGGATAGTGCCTTGAATAAAGGGCAAAATCTTATTAGGAAGTTATATTTTCAGTAGTTAGTTATTTTTTTCAGCCTATATATGTATGTTTTGAATTCAATAAAAATATCCTCTTCCATCACACTCTCTGTTTTATTCATTCTCTGCCATAATTAAAACCAACAAAATACTATGAACATAAATGGAGAAAGTACTAATGTAGTGGCACGATGAAGGATGGATTGAAAGTTCAGAAGTGAATTATGAGTTATAAATTATGAATTATCCTTTGTTGAAAAGGATAAAGAGAAAACAGAAGAAGAAAATAGGAATCATACCTTCAAGTGTGTGCAGATCAAACGCAAAGAAATGTGAGGAAAAAAAAACTTGGAGAGAAGTGGGAACAAGAAAATTATGGATTCCACTTTCTTATGATTGATACCAACAAAAAATAAAGGACCTCGCACCATTTGAAAGAGTCTCTTGTAACCATTCCAATTATACTTTTGTGAAGCATGTGCCTCCACTATTCCCCACCAACAGTCTACCGTAACACCATCAACATGTACTGATTTCAACACCTTCAGCTGCTTTAGTAGACCATCTAAATCAACTAGCCCACATGTAATGTTGATCACCCCTAATTGTCAAAAATATATCCAGAATGTTCCTATATAATGTTAGATTCATATTTACAGATAATTTCCTAAAGAAAATTAAAGTTTTTCCTATCTTATACTAAGAATACCAATATATTAGAACTACTCACTACAAGCATATTAAGAAACCAAGAAATAGAACTTCAATAAAATGATGAAAATAAAAGTAAAATAATAGCTTACTGGTAGCATCACAACTAGAACATATGGGATACCAGCCAAATCACGCTCTGGTAATCTGAGGGGCAAGTCACTTGATGTGCTACTAACACATCTTAGTTTTTAGGGTTAATTTAGTTATAATTCACTTAATAGTTAGCAATATAGGTTAGAATTAGGTGAGTTCTTTAATTATTTATTTTTGATCTCATTTCTATTATTATTTTATTAACTCAGAGGCACAAAGAGGAGAAAAGAAGCAAAGAGGAAAAGCCTGAAAGTCTTGAACAATCCACGCTATCAGCGTGAGAATCCACGCTGTTAGCGCCAGCTTGCTAGGATCAAGCCTTCAACTCGAATAGTTCACGCGAGTAGCGCCACATTCAGCACTGGTCGTGCCAACATCAAGCCTGTAGCTCGAATAAGCCACGCTAGTCACACCAACATTCACGCGATCCGCGCCAGTACTCCAGAAAGACAAAATCAGTTCGAACACTCCACGTGATCAGCATGGAGGTCCGCGCTATTAGCGCCAGAAGGGCTGGAAGATAGTTAAAGTCGAACATCTCACACGATTAGCGTGACATGCCATGTCATCAGCGCCATGATTATTTTGTTTCCTGATTTTAAATTACTTGGCACGAAATTAAGAAGGGAACAAGGCTTGTTACTCTAATTAAAAAGAAGAATGTGCAAGAAATAAATAGGAGGCTTATGGACTGATAGAAGGGACTTTTTACATATTTTTACACAGAGAAACACATAGAGGAGAAGATTGAAGCTAGAGATTGACGGAAGAATTGAGAATTTTTGAATGCTTCTGCTGTCTTTGTATTTCTTGAGGTTAGACATGAATATGTCTGGCTAATTTCGTTTATTGTGGTTAGGGCCAGGAACCAATGTGAACTCCTCTGTAATTTGATTGGTATTAATATGAGATTATAATAATTGCTTTGTTTTACTCTGTTATTCATTGCATCATTCTTTATTAGATTTGGCCATTCTATTAAAGTTCTGAGGGTTAGAGTTCGCAATAGGGATGTTGGGACTTTAATTTCTGACATGAGTAAAATAACAATTTTTACATTGCCTAGGGATAGGGATGTCTGATTGCAGAATCTATATAATGTATTCTCTTAATGCTTAGCTTGATAGGGAATTACTAAGGAATTAGGATTTCTAATTGGGTTAAAGGGTTAAAATCCCTAAGGGATTAGGATTTAACTAATTACGAAAAATACATTCTCTGAGTAATTAGAAATAGTTTAATTTAATAACCAATCTAAGTAAAGGAGGTAGGGATCAAAGGGGAATGTGCTTTAACCACAATTATTTCTCTTAACTGAATCACAATCAATTTAAATTTGCTTTTACATTCATGTTAATTTCTGTCATTTATTTAAATTCGCTCAATTTCACAACACAACATTACTCTTCCAACTTATTGTTTTCTTCCAATCTCTTAGAACGTAAGTTACGATACTTATTGTTTTCTTCCAATCTCTTAGAACGTAAGTTACGATAAAATTAGAAATTCAATCCCTATGGATACGATACTCTACTTACTCACTCTATTACTTGGAACGAACGGTACATTTGCCGTTACGCGCCGTTGCCGGGGATTGAAATAACTAATTTTAGAATAACTTTAATCTTTGCAATTGGAATTTCTTTTGTTACTAAATTGCTTCTCTGAAGTTTATATGAGGTACAGTTAATCCCGATCATCTACAGTACAATCCTGAAATAGGGAAAGCTGCTAGAAGGAACAGGAAACTAGCCAAACAAAGAAGAAGAGAAGCAGAAAATTTTGATTTTGATTCAATCCCTGAATCTGAATTAGAATTAGAAATGGCTGACCGAGGTAATAATCAGCCAAGACCGGAAGATGAACTAATGGAGGATATTCTGGCTCCATTATTCACAAGACCAAACTCTAGTATTGTCAGACCACCAATCTAAGCAAATAATTTTGACATTCATCTGTCATTGATCACATTGGTGGAACGCAGTCAATTTGGTGGGGAAAATGATGAAGACCCTTATGACTTCATTGACAGATTTTTGAGAATCGGTGATACCATTAGACATCAAGGGGTGTCAGATGATGCTATTAGATTGAGGTTATTCCCTTTTGCTGTTAAGGGAAAAACACTCAGATGGTTGAACAAACAAACCTCAAATAGCATAACCACTTGGGAAGAATTAGTTGCCAAATTCTTTTTCCAATATTTTTCAATGGACAAGTATAACTGATTGGTAAATGAAATCTCTAACTTTACTTAGAATGAGGGAGAAACCTTATGTGCAGCCTGGAATAGGTTTCAGGAGCTGATGCAGAGATGTCCACAATATGACATGCCTGTGGGTAAAAAGGTATGTATTTTCTTTAATGGACTAATACCTGAATCTAGGCTTATTGTTAACGTTGCAGCTGGAGGATCGATAAGAGCAAAGACAACAGCTCAAACTTATGAGCTCATTGATTTTCTAGCCCGTGAGGAAAATGAATGCATTCTACTGCAACCTAAAAGAGAAGTTATTCGATTGGGAAGCAATGATGCAATGTTAGCTGAGTAGAAAATTTTGGCTCAGCAGTTGGCCAAACTAACTGAAAAGATAGACAAACTTCAAGTCTCTACAGCTCAAGTTTCATCCAGCAGAATGCAACCGGTTATTTGTGAGTATTGCCAAGGTGAGCATGAATCTAATGAATGTCCTATATTAATAGGAGTTGATCCAGTGTAGGTAAATGGCTTATGGAATGATCAGAGACCCCAGCAGCATTTCCAGAGAAATCAGAACTTTGCCATGAATAATAATTTCTAGAGGAAGTTCCAAGGAGGGGGGGTTAGATTACAAATCTAACAATTACTTGCAGCCTCCCCCCGTTCCACCCAAAGAACTTTCTAAACTTGAAAAAGCCATGTTGTAGCTGTCAAAAACTACTACGGAGCACATTCAAGCCACCAATGCCTTTATCAACTAGACCAAAGTTCACCGTACAAATCAAGATGCTTCTATTAGGAATCTTGAAAACCAAATTGGTCAGTTGGCAAAGCAGCTAGCTGAAAGGCCTCAAGGACAGTTCCCTAGTGACACTGTTATAAATCCAAGGGAACATGTAAAAGCAATCACAACTAGAAGTGGAAAGGTAATAACTCCTCAGGAAAAGCCTAAGGTGAGCAATAAAGAAAATGAGGAGGAGAATACCTCAATTGATGCAGAACTAGAAGTAGCAGAACCGTCAAATAAAGAAAAAGAAGAAAAAAATTCTGCAAAGAAACAATGGGATTTCTCTCGTTTTGAGAAACCTCCCTATCCAGTGCAGTCCAAGCAACAGATTCAAAAGCAACAGTTTGACAGGTTCTTAGACATGTTTAAGAAATTGCATATTAATATTCCATTTACTGAAGCATTAGCTAACATGCCTAATTATGCAAAATTTATGAAAGAACTGTTGTCTAGGAAACACAAGTTACAGGACTGTGAGACTATTGCACTTACTGAAGAGTGCAGTGCTATCATACAAAAGAAGCTTCCACCGAAGCTTAAAGACCCAGGCAGTTTTAATATCCCTATTGCAACAGGGAACATCAATGTGGGAATAGCACTATGTGACCTTGGGGCAAGCATAAATTTGATGCCCTTATCAGTTTGTAAGTCCCTTGGAATTTCTGAATTGAAACCCACCAGAGTTTCTCTACAGCTTGCAGATCGTTCACTAAGAAGGCCTACAGGAGTTATTGAAGATGTTTTGGTTAAAGTAGATAAATTTATTTTTCCTATAGATTTTATAGTTTTAGATATGGATGGTGAAAGTGAAATACCACTTCTCTTAGGTAGATCATTTTTAGCCACTGCTAGAGCTCTAATTGATGTAGAGTAAGGAAAATTAGAACTTAGGATGGATAATGAGTCTATTACTTTTAATGTTTTTGATGCTATGAAAAATCCATCTGATGAGCATGACTATTTTAGGCTAGATGTTTTGGATAATGTGATTTGTGCAGGTCAAACAGAGGAAGAGGAACTTGAGAAAGAGCTGGAACTTCAAAGCCAAGAAACCATACAAGAAGAGTTTGAAGCAGTAATGGAGGTGCTTGAAAAGAAAGAAGATGACATTCCAATTAAAGCACCAAAAGTTGAGCTGAAAGAATTACCAGAAAATTTGAAGTATGTGTTTCTAGGTGAAAAAGAAACATATCCAGTCATCATTAATAGAGGGCTGGAATTTTATGAGGAAGAGCAGCTGCTAAAAGTACTCAAGGAGCACAAAACTGCCATAGGATGGTCTATCTCTGATTTGAAAGGTATTAATCCCTCTGTTTGTACTCACAAAATTCTGATGGAAAATGATGTAAAGCCAGTGAGACAACCACAAAGGAGACTTAATCCTACAATGAAAGAAGTGGTTAGAAAAAAGGTTGTGAAGCTGTTAGATGCAGGAATGATTTACCCAATTTCAGACACTGCATGGGTAAGTCCAGTCCAAACTGTTCCTAAGAAAGGTGGGATGATAGTCATTCAGAATGACAACAATGATTTAATTCCCACAAGAACTATCACCGGATGGAGGATGTGTGTGGACTATAGGAGACTAAATGATGCAACCAGAAAAGACCACTTCCCACTTCCATTCATGGATCAAATGCTTGAAAGGCTGGCTGGTCATGATTACTACTGCTTCCTAGATGGATACTTCGGGTACAATCAAATCCCAATAGCACCAGAAGATCAAGAAAAGACAGCCTTCACATGTCCATTTGGAGTGTTTGCCTACCGAAGGATGCCATTTGGCCTATGTAATGCACCTGCAACATTTCAAAGTTGCATGCTCTCTATTTTTTTCTGACATGGTAGAAAAAGGCCTTGAGGTATTTATGGATGATTTTTCTGTTTTTGGCTCTTGTTTTAATTCATGTTTGGCTAATTTAGCTAAAGTTTTAAAAAGATGTCAAGAGACAAATTTAGTTTTAAATTGGGAAAAATGTCACTTCATGGTTCGTGAGGGAATTGTTTTAGGCCATAAAGTTTCTAGAATGGGAATAGAGGTTGATAAGGCTAAACTGTTATTAATTGAAAAACTACCTCCTCCTATTAATGTGAATGGTGTGTGCAGTTTCTTATGGCATGCAGGGTTCTACAGGAGATTCATCAAAGACTTCTCCAAAATTGCAAAACCTCTCAGCCAATTGCTTGAAAAGGAAGTAGACTTTTCAATAAAGCTTGTCTTTGTAACACCCTCATATTTCAATTCATATGTGTGAATTTTCTCATAAGATTATTAATATGCATTCATTTTAAAAATAAATAGTTTAAGATAGAAATGACGAAAATACCCCTGGATATTTTGAAAATTACAAAAATACTCTTAGATATTTTAGAAAGATATTTTGAGATGAAAAATTACATAAATGCCCTTGAAAATTTTGGAAAGGACAAGAACACCCTTAGATATTTTGAATAAATATTTTTAAGATAGAAATTACCATTATGCCCCTAGGAGAAAGGATGAATTTACCATAATACCCTTTTAGGCCAAAAATAACCAGATACCTTTAGATACTCTGGGGAAACCTGAAAAAAAGATAAAGCACTCTTAGTTAACAGCATATCCAAATAGTTTGTAACTAGAAACTCTAGAATAAAATTTCTAGGAATTTTACAAAATGACAACGTTGAAGTTCTATCTAGAAGAATTCAGGTATTAGAAAAATATGAAAAAAATGATAAATAGAATCTAGAGAATTTTCTCTTAATTATAGGAGGAATAGACTTCTTTAATAAGCTAGTTTTGTAATTTTACTAATTAAAGGTAAAATGGACCAATTAGAATTAAGATAAAGCCATTTGGTAAGTAAAGCTTAAATAACACCCTAAATATGTTACTAAGATTGAAGTTAGCTTCTATAATAACTTGAGGAATATATTGTTTTTGAGAAGGAAAATTTAAATTAAGCTTTACTAAATGTTAGAAACAATTTTATTCATACATAATAAGTAAAGCATGAAGAAAAGCACAAAATTTCCCTAAAATCTAGTCATTCCACGTGAAAAAGAGAAACTTGGTGAAGATTGCTCTACAAGTCAAGCTACTCCACGTGCACATCAAGAGAAATGGAGAAGGCTTGAGAAAATTGAAGAAAATGGACACTTGTATGGTTAAAAAGCTAGAAAACTTGTGATTGGACCACATGGAAAGCAAGGTTATCATTACTTAAGAGATATTTTGCATTAAAGGAATTTTAATGCAATTCATCAACCTTATATATAGGAAGGTGGGGATCGAAAATTTAGAGCTTTTGGAAGCAAAGTGCACGTGCAACTTTTGTCCCTTTCATCCTTTCATTTTCATCCTTTCATTCTACATCCTTTTCACCTTGCATTTTCAAAAGAATAAAAGCAAACCCAAGCCTTACCACCTTGATACTTCACGTGAAGATTAGGAGTATTTAAAAGGAGGTTAGTCAAGCTTTCAAGAAGGAGGAATAAGGTATGAATAGGGAGGTTTATGTTAAATATTGTTTGAATATTTCGTTACTTAAAGTATTTCATCTATTTCTTTGAAGTAAATTTTTCCCACCATGTGTTTGATAAAATGTTTCAAAGAGATCAAGATGGTTTAAGTGTTGTTTGTGTGAATAAATATTTGGGATTCTTGTGTTATTGAGTGCGATATGAATAATTATGAATTTCATGAGTTCTTAAGAAGCTTTATGATTAAAGATAGTTTAAGATTATTTGTTTAAATAAGTGCTTGAGTTTGATGTATTATGACTTGTCTTTGAGAAATTTATGGAGTTGAACTATGGGTGTATGTTTGAGTGTTTTTGAAAAGTTTTATGTGATTATTGAAGAAGTTTTATATGTTGTTGCACTTTGTGTTAGTTCCATGATTGAAAATTTAAGCATATGAGTTATAAAGTGAAGAGTAAATATGAGATAAAAAGAGAATCATTCATGCATGTTTCATGTGCATATGCCCTGTGGGGGTTAAGCCGTGTTGCCCTGCGGGGGTTAAGCCGCGTTACCTCAAGAGGAGGTATATCAGATAACTAGAATTGAGACGAGCGTTTAGACAACAGGTGTCTAAGCTAGGGGGTAGTAACAGTGGGGAGATCACCTACCCATGATGATCACATGTAGTGTAGGTGTGAGTCCTTTTGCAACACTGACCTACCCTGACTGTTCGATCCAATTCAAAGAGAAAGAGAGTTGAGCTATCTTGACTATGGTACCATGTGATGAGAATCTAAGAAAGTCATACATCATATAAACAAAGAATCATGCATTTTCCATGCATCTTATTTTATGAATGATGTGGATATAATCTTTTATTTAAACTATGTTTATCATAAACTTACCCTATCTTTTGTGTCAGTGGTTGACACCTGCGATGACCTCAATTTATTTGAGCGAGCAGAGGAACAGCAAGCATAAGCAATGGATGGATGTGAAGATGATATGATGAAGATATTTTGATGGCTTGTATTTTGTTATCTGTGACGTGTAATTTGTACTAGACTTTGGACCAGTCTTTTGGCCTGTATTTGAGACTGTATGATGGACTATATTTTGTACTGTATTATGTTAAACTGTATTTTGGGCTGTATATGATTATGTTGAACTCAAAAAATGTTTGATGATAAAGAACTCGTTTATGATAATTAATTTTTCGTGTAAAAAAAACAAAAAAATTAATTTAGGAAAAGAAGAATTTTTTTCGTAAAAGGAAATAAGCTAAAAAGAATTGAGTCGTTACAGTCTTGATGCATTTAATGTATTGAAACATAAGCTTACTATTGCACCCATTTTAATGGCCCCTGATTGGACTCTACCATTTGAACTTATGTGTGATGCAAATGCTTATGAAATTGGTGCTGTTTTAGGACAAAGAAAAGATAGACGTCTACATGTCATATACTATGCTAGTAAAATTTCAAATGAGGCACAAGTTAACTATGCCACCACTGAAAAAGAAATGCTAGCTGTGGTATATGCATTAGACAAATTTAGGTCCCATTTAGTTGGTTCTAAGGTTATTGTTTACACTGACCATGCAGCTCTTAAATTCTTGATCAATAAACAGGACGCCAAGCCACGCTTGTTGCGTTGGATGTTGTTGTTTTAGGAATTTGATTTGGAGATCAAAGACAAGGCTGGAGTGGAAAATAAGGTAGCTGATCACTTGTCAAGGATTCAGGAAAGGGACTTGCAAGATGGACCAGAAATGGAAATTAATGAATCCTTTCCTGATGAGCAAGTGCTAGCAATGCAACTCAGTCCATGGTTTGCAAACATGGCAAACTTCAAAGCTGCTGGAATAATTCCTGAAGATTTTAATTGGCAGCAAAGGAAGAGGTTTCTTTATGATGCAAGAAGGTATTTCTGGGATAACCCTTTTCTATATTTTCAATGCACTGACAATGTTATTCAAAGATGTGTGGCTGAAATAGAAGTGCCAAAGATTCTTTGGCATTGTCATTCTTCAAATTATGGAAGACATTCTGGAGGAAATAGAACTGCATAAAAAGTCTTGCAATGTGGCTATTATTGGCCAACACTTTTCAAAGATGCAAAGGACTTTGTTGTGCAATGTGATAGCTGTCAAAGAACTGGTAATATTTCTCGCAGGGATGAAATGCCACTGAATAATATCCAGGAGGTTGAGCTGTTCGATGTATGGGGAATTGATTTTATGGTACCTTTCCCTAAATCATTTTCCAATCAATATATCTTGGTTGTTGTGGATTATGTGTCTAAATGGGTAGAGGTTGCAGCTTTACCCTCCAATGATGCAAAAGTAGTGGTTTCATTCTTGCGGAAGAATATCTTTACTCGCTTTGGAGTACCGAGAGCTATCATCAATGATGGGGGGGTACCCATTTCTGCAATAAACAGTTTGATAGCTTGCTAGCCAAGTATGGAGTCAAGCACAAGGTGGCCACACTATATCACCCCCAAACAAGTGGTTAGGTAGAAATTTCTAACCGAGAGCTTAAAAGAATTTTGGAAAAGACTGTGGAGACATCTAGGAAAGATTGGGCTAAAAAGCTTGATGATGCACTGTGGGCATACCGGACAGCATTTAAAACACCTATAGGTATGTCACCTTTCCAACTTGTGTATGGTAAGTCTTGTCATCTCCCTATTGAGTTGGAACATAAAGCTATGTGGGCAACCAAACTTTAAACTTTGAACTGTCTAAAGCTAATGAAAAAAGGTTGTTACAATTGAATGAGTTGGATGAGTTCAGGTTGGCTGCTTATGAGAATGCCAGGATTTATAAAGAGAAAACCAAAAAGTGGCATGATAATAAGATTCACCCAAAAGAATTTGCACCAGGACAACAGGTGTTGCTTTATAATTCTCGCCTGAGGCTTTTCCCAGGTAAGTTAAAATCCTGGTCCGGTCCATTTCTAGTGCAAAAGTTTTATCCTTATGGCACAGTAGAAATTTCCCCTCTAGACAATGACAGATCTTTTAAGGTAAATGGATACCAATTGAAACATTATTTTGGAGGGGAAGTGGATAGGCATGCGGTTTCTATTCCACTGAATTCACTTGATGATTAAAAGATTAATGCGTCAAGCTCATGACGTTAAACAAGCTCTAATTGGAAGGCACTCCAAGGGTTTCAATTGTTGCTTTAAATTTCTTGCAGGTTTGATTTTATGCTTAATTCTTTTTATTCATCTAGAGAATTTAGTTAGTTAGCTTTGCTATTGATTTCAGTGTTAAATTGTATTTTCTTCTATTATAGGGTATAAATGTACATATTTTTAGTTTAATTTAGAATAGGGAAGGTTATAGGAGTATAGTTGGGCATTCGAGTTCCCCACGCTAATAGCATGGACTACGGCATTAATCGCGCCAGATGCTGAAAAAGGCCCAATAGACTCGAACTCACCACGCTGATAGCGTGGACTTTGATGCTACTCGCGCCACCTGTTCGTATCAAAAGCCCAGATTTTCAATTTTCACCTTGACTGCGTGGCCGGTGGCACTGTTAGTGCCATGTATTCGAATTTAATGGTTAGATTACAGTTATGACACTAATCGCGTGAAGCTCCACGCTACTTGCACCATTAATTCGAGTCTAAGTCCCAAACAATTGACGTCCATGCTAATCACGTGGTTCACTGCGCTATCTGCGCAAAGGATTCGAATCTGGGTAACCATTTGATCCAAAGAACAGGGCTTCATTCAACTTCACACGAATCGCACCACCCCTGGCGCGGATCACGTGAAAGGCGTCGTTCTGTTTTTAAATATGAAAACTGACATACAAAATGTGCCTCAAGTTCAGTTTCTTCCTAAATTCCTTCTATTTCTCTTAATCCCATTCAATCTCTTTCAATTCCTTGTGTATGTTAAGCTTTAAGCATTCAATTCAGACATTATAAAGCCTTGACACATTCAACCCTATTGTGCATTCACTACGGTCCGCCATTGTCACTCCAAGCTTGAGCTATCTTAGGAGTTTCTGCATATCGTCTCAATTCTTTCATTCAAATGGCAGGCGATAAGGTACATTTTCATTGCTTAAGAATATGCATTGCCTGAAGGCGCATTAGAGTTGAGGTTAGGGATAGGAAGTTGCATAGCAACAATGGTGGCATCGTGATTTCACACGATCCGTACTGATAGGGGCGCGGTTAGCGCCATCTCTGTTTTGATGTTGTCATCTTTGGTTGATTGGCATTTTAGTTGATTCTTGGGTAGTGTTCTTTGCAAAGCATGGTTAAGTAATTAGATATCTAAATCTCATTGCCTTGGGTTTACTTGAATTGAGATATGTTAGGTCCCCATGACATCTCTTGGTGGTGGGTGATGCCTAGATTAAGCCTGGAACTATTATTATGATTAGAGGAATATGTACAGGGAGTTCTTGTTGAGAGTTCTCAGGGTCATGATAAGTTGAACTAATAGCTATTATGGTTATCTTTGAATTGCTTTGATACTTCAATTTTATTATCATGTTCATTTCCTGTTGCATTTACAATTGGGAAATCTGAGAGAGTGGTTATGGTTGGATGTTGGTGTTTTATTCAAGCATAGGAAGCATGTTTTGAGACAGTGCAAAAATCAGAAGATAAGTAAGATACGCTTGACTAAGTATTGTGTTGAATCGCGCTTTGAAATAATGATAGAACTATGATTGACTTGCACAATTTGTTTTCATCACTAAACTTCTCTTGCATCTTAAATCTGAATTCGGAAGTTACATTGATTTGTTTTATATCTGTTGCTTGAATCATCTGGTTTGAAAGTGAATGGATCTTAGTATGATTATAGTTGAGAAGCTTTTCTACTAGTCCATGATTTTGTCATATTCTATTTTGAAAATGGACTTGCCAGTTTGAGTGAGGTAATATCTCCCATATATTTGTGTAGAAGCACCTTATTGTGTGATGATGGAATTCTCTGATTTGGTTGAGGTTCAACTGTGACTTAATTTCTTCATTCAATCTCATTGTCTGATTTATTTACCAAGCTAAATCTGGGAATTCTGATTGAGTGAATACTGTCTTTATGGTTGTTGCGTACAGGTAACTTTTCTTGAATTTGTTTTAATTGAGCCATGAGCTCCTTGATCTAATGTTTTTAGTCAATGTGATATGGACGTGTCATGAGTCCAATTGATGATTGGTACAGTCTTTGAGAATTATAGTTTGGATTTCAATTGAATTGATGAATTATGTGCTGGTTTGATATTGACTAAGCATCACCATATTAGGATTGCTTGTGACTTCTGATTTAATTAACATGAGCAAATGGTGTATGCAAGTATGATAAGCAAATTGTACATGGTGAGAATTGTAGGTCTGGGTACTATTGTGGAAAAGACCAAGTTGTGTTGAGTTTCCTAATTACTTGAATTGATTGTGTCATTTGGTGATAGGAGTAAATTTAAATCTGGGAATCCTTACTTGTTTTCAGGAAAACTGATGATTTTGATTTTGGTGTTTGACCAAATTAGTCTGATTGTGTTTTGTTTGGTACATGGAATGAATTAAATCTGGGAATTGTTAAGGTCAATCTCATGCTTGTTCATGCAAACTTCTCTGAATCATATTTGTATATGGACATTTTCTGAGTTTCAAGGTAAACAAGTGGAGAAGGGGAAGAAGAAAAGCACAACTGCGTCCGGCAGTAAGCGGGCCCGTGTATCAGGGTATGATGAAGCCCACTTCCGCTCCTTGGAGTGTCAGGAGCGATTTGACACATGGTACCTGCCGAAAAAGATCATCCCTGAGAAGCAAATCTTATGGGAGACTTTACCTGAGGGCAACCCGATCCTGGAGGTCATCATCAGGCGACAGTGGCAGTAGCTAGTCAGCTTCCCTGAGCCTATTTCCAGCTCAATTTTAAAAGATTTCCTAGCCAACGTCAATTGAGACATCATCGATAACCGGAGGGTTAGTTGGGTTAGAGGAGTACAGGTCCCATTTGATGAGAAGACTATTGAAGATTTCTCGATACCAGCTATGATCCATTCGACCGATGTGAGTTTGGCTATTTGTTTCTAAGGTGCAGCCTGACGTCTTGACTAAGATGTACAGGGATGACATGCCTCAGCTGGCTGATAGGATTAGGCATGCAATCACAGGATTATACACAGCCTGGAAGACGAAAGCCGGTTTAGATTACGTTCCTGAAAAGTTGAAGAGGAAACATGATTTAGTGGGCGATGCGGCTTTTTGGCATCAGTTTGTGAATCACACAGTCATTCCTTCCACTAACGTGACTGATGTGAACTTAGAACGCTCCATCCTTTTATATATACTCTAGGGTGAAGGTAATCTTTACAATTCAAACATTTTATCTAATCGGATTCTTCACATGATTCAGGACGCTGGCAGTAAGTCATGGCTGGCCCACTCATCCTTGATTTCTCATCTGTCTCGACAAGCGGGTGTTGAAATTCCAGCTGAGGAGCCTATGGATGTACCAATCACTTCCCTCATGAACCACAAGACCTACCTTGATGCAGTGGAAAGCGCTAATGAAGAGCAGATCATCAGAGCTGCTAAGTTACCTCCGGTAGAACGCGCTCTTCAGAGTCCCCGTGAGGCACAGCCTCAGCCACAGGCACCTGCGCCACCTCCACCACAGCCTGCTCCTTCTTCTTCTTCTATCCAAAGGGCACCCCGACACGAGCTCATTTATGAAGACTCCCCTAGCTTTGTGTCACTTCAGACCTTCATCCAGACTCAGCTCGAGTATCAGACACGAATGTTGGAAGATCTCTGTAGACAGTGGGGAGTTGATTATACAGCTTACCAGCCTCAGTCTTCACCAGCACCACCATCTTCCCCAGTAGCTCCTACTCCTCAAGGACCCTCCGGTGCTTCAGAGCAAGCAGCAGACCTTCATGATCCATCTCAGGCTGCTGAAGACGAGATGAGAGAGGGAGAGGAGTGAGGAGTGATTTATCAGGACCATTTTATTTTTCTTGTTTTTAAATTTCAATACTTTTATATTTCTGCATTTAAAACATTTGAATATTTGATGCATATATAGGAATGTCATGATTAAAGTGATTATGTTCTGTTTGGATTAATGTTTCGTTTTGGTTGCAATTTCTCAAATAATGCATATGTGACTGAGTATTCTAGTAAGTGTAAGATCCTTGTTAGTAGTTGCTGGGGACAGCAATTTTCTAAATCTGGGAATGGACGGACAGGTATTATTTGATGAATCACATTCAAGAGACAAAGGATGTCTAACAGAAATTTTTTTTTAGTATCTTTAATTGCTAGGTTCCTTAGTTTTACATTCTAATCATTAGTAGTAAATTTAGTATTGTTGAATAAAGGTTAGAAGCATATCATATTTTCCCTCAAAGTTAGAATTGTGTAATCAGTAGTGGACTGGATATCTCTGTTAGGAAGCATGAGTGAGATGAAATATAGCATGGCTTGCATGAATCATGATTGGAATTGTAATTGTTGGTATGTTGATGTTCATATTGAAGTTGGAAATGATGCTTGAGATGAAATTAACAAAGTCTAACTTGAGTCTACAGCATGTGAGTTTTGAGCCCATACAGGATTAATTGTTTTCTGAGAGACTTCACTTTGATAGTACTCTAGAACTTGCTCTGTTTCTCTGAATGCACGTATATTCTGATGTGATTAAGGCAGTTTATTCTTTTAAGCCAGAGCCAAATTAACTCACCATCAAATTTTCCATTGCTACCCTTTTGAGCCTAAGCCTTTTTCATTCATATACCTGACATCTGGAACATATCCTTTGACTACCCTAATTGAGATTGCGAGAAGAAAGAATTAGAACTAAGACCACTAGCTATTGGAAATAGAAAAGGGTAAGAGGAAAGACAAAGTTACCCAAGAAGACAATTCTGGTTTAATGTCGAAATGCCAATAGAACAGATCTGGCAAAAACCAAATCTAGTGAAGAATCCAGTTGAGAAATAACAAGTCTGAAATACCAGCTGGTGGGTTTAAATGTCTTTTCTCATTATTCTAGTATCTCTGTTACAGTGTTTTGTTTTAAAAAAATAAGAGAAAAGAAAGATAAAATAAACAGAGACAAAGAAAGATCAGATATATAAAGATAGACATGAGAATAAGAGTGATAGACTGGCTAAGTGGACTTGACTAATTCTATCAAAATCCGATCTCAATTTTAGCCGCTATCCAAAACATTTTCCTACCCTTGAGCCAGGCCATGTTACAACCCAATAAAGACCTTTTGATCAGTTGTGCATGCATTTATGTTTCTTATCTTAGGGAACTTGAGAATATGATCAAGCTTATGGAGTTGCTATGACTGTGTTGAATTGAGTGATGATATTAACCTTTATACACTTGAGTGCTGAGCGAAACAGAAATATCTTTGTGAGAAATACTCAAGTATGATTCTTATAGTTGATGGAAATTGAGAGTGTTGTTGAAACTTTGATGTGAACATTGATTCTACTCAGCTTTGTGATTCTAAGATTGTTAAATGTGATATATGTTTGATCATTGATCCTTGCCTCCATCTTGAGATTCTGTTTGTTGCTGAGGACAACAATGTTTAAATCTGGGAATTATTTGATGTGTTGCTAACACATCTTAGTTTTTAGGGTTAATTTAGTTATAATTCACTTAATAGTTAGCAATATAGGTTAGAATTAGGTGAGTTATTTAATTATTTATTTTTGATCTCGTTTCTATTGTTATTTTATTAATTCAGAGGCACAAAGAGGAGAAAAGAAGCAAAGAGGAAAAGCCTGAAAGTCTCGAACAATCCACACTATCAGCGTGAGAATCCACGTTGTCAGTGCCAGCTTGCTAGGATCAAGCCTTCAACTCGAATAGTTCGCGCGAGTAGCGCCACATTCCACGCTGGTCGCGCCAACATTAAGCCTGTAGCTTGAATAAGCCACGCTAGTCACGCCAACATTCACGCGATCTGCGCCAGTACTCCAGAAAGACAAAATCAGTTTGAACACTCCACGCGATCAGTGTGGAGGTCCGCGCTATTAGCGCCAGAAGGGCTAGAAGACAGTTAAAGTCGAACATCTCATAAGATTAGCGTGAGATGCAACGTGATCAGCGTCATGATTATTTGGTTTCCTGATTTTAAATTATTTGGCATGAAATTAAGAAGGGAACAAGGCTTGTTACTCTAATTAAAAAGAAGAATGTGCAAGAAATAAATAGAAGATTTATGGACTGATAGAAGGGACTTTTTACATACTTTTACACAGAGAAACACAGAGAGGAGAAGATCGAAGCCAGAGATTGACGGAAGAATTGAGAATTTTTGAATGCTTCTGCTGTCTTTGTATTTCTTGAAGTTAGACATGAATATGTCTGGCTAATTTCGTTTATTGTGGTTAGGGCCAAGAACCAATGTGAACTCCTCTGTAATTTGATTGGTATTAATATGAGATTATAATAATTGCTTTGTTTTACTCTGTTCTTCATTGCATCATTCTTTATTAGATTTGGCCATTCTATTAAAGTTCTGAGGGTAAGAGTTCGTAATAGGGATGTTGGGACTTTAATTTTTGACATGAGTAAAATAACAATTTTTACATTGCCTAGGAATAGAGATGTCTGATTGCAGAATCTATATAATGTATTCTCTTAATGCTTAGCTTGATAGGGAATTACTAAGGAATTAAGATTTCTGATTGGGTTAAAGGGTTAAAATCACTAAGGGATTAGGATTTAACTAATTACGAAAAATACATTCTCTGAGTAATTAGAAATAGTTGAATTTAATAACCAATCTAAGTAAATGAGGTAGGGATCAAAGGGGAATGTGCTTTAACCACAATTATTTCTCTTAACTAAATCATAATCAATTTAAATTTGCTTTTACATTCGTGTTAATTCTGTCATTTATTTAAATTCGCTCAATTTCACAACACAACATTACTCTTCCAACTTATTGTTTTCTTCCAATCTCTTAGAAGGTAAGTTACGATAAAATTATAAACTCAATCCCTGTGGATACGATACTCTACTTACTCACTCTATTGCTTGGAACGAACGATACACTTGCCGTTACGCAACATCACTGATTAATAAAACAAATCATTCGTGCAATGCCTCACATCATAATTTAACCTATTTTGATGTTTCAAGTGCTATGAGTTATGCTATTCCAGTGCCAGCCTACAACCACAAACCATACAATTCATCCACAAGGACATGGATGATATAATAATTAGTTGTAAGGAAATGTAAGTGAACGATTCAAAGTGATCTGAATATCTGATGATGTTCAATACTTTCTTTTTTTTAACACCTTTTTACTGACAGGAAATGATTAAACTTTCCTATCTCCAAGAAACAATGAAGAAGGACACATGGTATTAACTTACCTCTCCAGCACCAAGGAAAAAGAACCTGCGATCAGTCAAGTCTCCCCCAACCAATTTCAAAGCTCCAACTAGTCCTGCAAGAATCACTTATGTTGTTCCCTGAAACAAAGTGGATAGGATATAAGAGATAATTATCGGTTACCAAATTGAGAACAGACATTACTTTACTTACCTGAAATTTATAGGATAATGTCAAATAAGTGTATCAATGTTATATCTGCAGGGAGTAAAAACAAAAATAGTTATATTTTGTAGGAATATAAGAAAACAGCTAGACCAGTGCCTATTCCTAAGTACACAAATTTCAGACAGACCTGCAATTTTGACAAGCAACCACTAAGTCATGACTCAACTCACAAAAAATAGCAAACCAATCCCTATTCTAAGTCCAACAACAAGAAAGTAGAGACCAACAATATCTCACCCAGAATTTACTTGATCTTCTTCTTAGGCCTCAACTGCAAGAGGGAAACATTTTTCAAAGTCAATCATCTTTAAACCACTAAACAGAGGAAGAAGAAAAAATACAAAATTCAACATCAAATGAGGACGAACCTAGTTACTATGACTGCACTTCTTCTTTCGGCAGTTCACAGCCCTAGGGTGCAGATGAGCATAGCATCTAGCAAACCAAAACCAACACACTTCATTATAACAGAAGAAGCAAGCAATTAGCAATTAAATATTTCCAATCCAAAATAAAAGTATCATAAAACACAGAGCTAGAATGTACCAACAATGAAAATCATCTGTGAGTAACAATCACAGTTGACAAAGTATAGATGGACATTAATATAGGGAACAAGAATAACCCATTTTCCACTCGAGAAGCAAAAGGGGCTAAGCTATTGTCCCATAAAACAAAAAACAAAAAACAAACAAAAGAAATGATAGAGTGCATACTTACCGCAAATCATCTTGTCCTGGTTGTATTTGCCAGCCAAAGCCATGAGGGAAGGCTCGATGATGCCACTGCAAAGCCTAAGGACAAGGTGAAGGGTTGATTCCTTCTGGATGTTGTAATCGGCCAAGGTCCTTCCATCTTCAAGTTCCTTTCCTGCAAAAATCAAACGTTGTTGATCCGGAGGGATGCCTGAAATAGAAGGTGATCACACACAGTGGAAAAAGTATTTTTAAAGACTCAACTCACAAAGAATCACATGCAGCACAAAGACTCACAGATTCTCGGCTTCGATGTTGAAGGCTTTTCCCATTGCCACAACCCAAGGTGGTGTTGAAGGTGACGAACATAGTAGTGGTGTGTGCTCAGAGGGCATGGAGAGGGAGATAGAAACCCTAAGTAGAATGTGAGAAGGCACGCGAGATAAAAGGGAAAACCAAAGGTTTTCGAAGACGAGTTCTTCTACCGTCTTTAAAGTCTTGTTTTTAAAGACGGTTCTTGAAGAAACCAATTTTGTATTGTGTTGTTTTCTTTAAAAAATTTCAAATATTTACAAAAATGCCACCAGTACTCAAACTACGACGATTTTTTGACAACTGTCTTAAAACAAGCGTCGTAAAAAGCTATTAATGTAGTAGTGATTCTACAGGAGATTTTGAAATCATATCTGTAGATACAAAAACCTTCAAGTCAAGATTGCTAACAAACTTGTACTCAAAGAATTCTGCATCTCTAGATTCTATCACTGTAATAGTAGATAGATCCAAAAATCTAATTGCAGCACTATCTTTTGCAATACCTAGATATACACAAGTAGTGGTTCTAGGTCCTACCTTAGGCCTTTTAGGATCCTTTATCCTTACATAGACAACACAAACCCCAAGTTTTAAGGGTATCATATCTACAAGGATGTTTGTGCCATATCTCATAAGGTGTCTTAGACAATTTAGAGTGCGACAACCTGTTTAAGATGTGATTAGCAGTTAAAACAGCTTCTCCACAATAGGAGGAAGGCATGCCAGCTGTATGTAACATAGAATTTAGCATTTCAATTAAAGTTCTATTCTTACACTCTGCAACACCATTTGATTGGGGTGAGTAAGGAGCAGTGGTTTCAAGTATTATGCCTTCCAAAGCAAAAAATTCCTTGAACCCAGTCATTGTATATTCTCCTCCTCTATCACTCCTAAACCTCTTAATTTTCAAATTAAGTTGATTTTCAACTCTAGATTTAAAAATCTTAAACTTCTCAAAAGCCTCATTTTTTGATTTCAACATATAAACATGACAGTATCTAGAGAAATCATCTATGAAAGTGATTAGATACTTCTGACCCCCTCTGGTGACATAGTTTTTAATGTCACAAAGATCATAATGTATAAGCTCAAGAAGTGTTGTGCTTTTAGAAACCGACTTAAAATGTTTTCTAGTGATCTTAGTCTGTGCACACACTTCACATTTGTCAAATCGAATAGAAGTATCTAATGGAATGTTGTGAGTTTTAGATAAATCATGCATTTTCCTATAGTTCACATGTCCAAGTCTATTATGTAATAATTTTGGATCAATCGAAGTAGAACTAACATGGTTTATGCTATCAATATCTAAACTCAATCTATACATGTCATTGATCATAAATGCACAACCGAAGTAGCATGAGTTAACAGATAAAGTTACTCTACCATTCATAGTTGAAAAAGACATACCAGCTTTATCAAGTAAACTCATAGATATTAAATTCCTTTTAAGTAAAGGTACTACTTTAACATGTTTCAAAGTTAGTAACTTACCTGAAGAAAGTACCAAATTAGCAGTTCTAGCATGAGTCACCCCTGCCTCACTACCATTACAATTTTCTACGGTGTCTTTCACTTCTACGATCTTAATGAGTAAATTCTCATCATTTGTTGTATGACATATAACACCACTATCCAACCACCACTCAGAAGAGACACTGACCTTTCCATTATTCATCATTCCAATGAAGGCTTAAGGCTCAGATTCACTAATTAGTATATTAGCCTAATTTTATGGTGTGTTGTTCTTTGGCATCTTTGGTAGCTTACACTCTGCTGCCCAGTGACCCCACTTTCCATAGTTATGGCACTTGCAGTTTTTCTTCTTCTTGAAGACAGTCTTTTTGGCCTTTAACTGTGAAGAGGATTCACCTTTTGGTAACTTGGATTTTTTCTGATATTTATAGGAATATGAAACTAAGTTGGCAACTAACTTTTGTTGTCCTACTTGTTCTAAACTCTTCCTACAAATGTTTTAATATTCAATATGAATATATCTTTTTAATTCATCCAGCCCCATCTATTCTTTTAGTCTATGCATGTCAGTCTTAAAAGAATTTCATTCAGCAGGTAGCTTACTCAAAACAATATCAACAAAGATTATCAAAAGATTTAAGCTTTATGATATCATAGGAGTTATGTTTTGCCATTTTAATCAAAGTAAAAGAGTTAGAAAGAGTGCACCTTAAAATCCTCCAAAGTATACCAAACCTTCTAACTTTTCAAAACAGCTTTTTAAAGGTTAAATTTGTCAAATTTGACCCCAAAAATGAGTCCGGAACACCTAAAAACATTAGGAATAATGATTTTTGGTTGCAGGAGACTTGCTGAAAAATCACCGGAAAAGTTTGACGAAAAGTCGTCGGTCACTGGAAAAGTTTGCCGGAGAAGATGAACTAGTCGCCAAAAATTTCGCCGGAGAAGATGAACCAGTCACCAGAGAGTTCACTAAAGAAGACGAAGTTGCTGGAAAGTTCGTTGGAGAAGACGAACTAGTCGTCGGAAAATTGTAAAAACTTCAAACGGCTATAGCTCCTTCGTTTGACATCCATTTTTCGCAAATGACCACTCAAAACGATCGTCTCGATGAGTAGAACAAAACCCACTAGCTGAAATTTCAAGGATCTGGCCTCAAAATTTGTGGCTGCAAGGTTTTCAATCTCAGATCCGGGTCAATCTTTCCGTCGAAACACAAAAGTGATCACACCCTTGAGTTCCTCTCGATGAGATCTTCGTAACAACACATTACTCGCTCAAATCCGATGCACGAAGCTAATACTTCAAGATTGTTGGAAGTAAGGAGGTTTGAGAGAGAAGGGTTT
Organism: Glycine tomentella; assembly: GCA_007407185.1. NCBI lineage: Eukaryota > Viridiplantae > Streptophyta > Magnoliopsida > Fabales > Fabaceae > Glycine > Glycine tomentella. The sequence continues at coordinate 119,964 of PYAF01000958.1, read as the reverse complement.
AATGTTGGGTGCTTGAAGTATTACACCAAGAGGCATCAGATTTGGAATGCTCAACAGTGTTACTTCCAACGTAGGGAAAACCCTAATAATATAGCAAGCTATTGGGCTCCAGCCTATATGGACCCATCTAACCATACAATAACTTATTGGGCTTATATGTAAACATATTATTATTTAATATATATATATATATAACATATATATTCACCATTTCTTTCTTACAACAACATGTTCACATTCTCATTGATTCAATTTTCTTTATATATATATATATATATATATATATATATATATTATTTTCAGTTTTCTCTCAGACTTGTGTTGTCATAGATTCAACTTTTGGTGTTGTCACAAGCTAGTTTTCTATTCAGGTATTTTGTCAACCAAAATATATTTGTGTGACCGATTTATCACTTGCATATTCTATTGCTCACCTAGTATTGATTAAAACGTAAAAGCACAAGATTTTTTCCTAGTAACTGTTATTATGTTTAATATAACTTAATCCCTTAACTTTTCTTTCTAAAAGATGATGCTAAGATTTGTTTACGACAGTGATAAGATATTCAAATGCATCTAAAGACCCAGGTTAGATTTTATGTCCACAAGTGCGGACATAAAAAAATTTGACAAGGGCTATGAACCCGCTTTCAATCCTGCCACTTTAAATGAATGACAAGGGCCGGTTGATTCGAGCATCTAAATCCAAATATAATAAAATAATAGTTATGAATATCCTTTGCATAAACCTTTGTAGAATGATTCTTAAGCATTAGAAGACACTGGATACACACACCCACATTGAAGCATTAGAAGAAGCAGGGATGTCAAAATAGTGAACCAGCCCAATTAACTTTTAACCCCCTTAAAAAATTGGTTGGATTAAATTGAACCTTCTACTTTAATTAATTATTTCAAATAAGTCTAATGCTTGACAAATGCTGAAATCAAATATATTAAGAATTATTATTTTAAACAAAATATATTAAGAATTATGTTTCTTTATATATACTTAGAAATTTGAAGACTTTAGCATATATTTAATTTGTCTGTAAATTTGTTAACCTTGTCTATTTCTCCAACCACATGTTTTCTTAAGCTTGTATATAAAGTGTTGATTTAAATTTTTTTACAAAAAAAAAATTTATGGGACGCTGCCCTCGAACCCCTGCCATTAAGTGTGTGGACATGAAATTTTTTTCCTAGGTCCGCTATTGCTAGTAATGCAACAGTAAGTACTCCTTCACATATTCTTGTGTTAAATTTAATAATTATTAACATTTGACATGATATAATTTTTATTTTATAGAATGAAGGAAGTAGACAAGATGAGCTAATATAAAGAGGAGAATCTTCACTAGATAGTATTTTATACATAGTGTGATTACCAGCATAGGCAATATATATATATATATATATATATATATATATATATATATTAAAAATAATTAAAGAAATAAGCAAGAAATAAAATAATACTATATTTTATAATTGGTAAATTAAGAAAGACCTTATTCTTCTTATGATAGACTTCGTATTTTTGATGTTGTTCCTTCCTTCCTTGTTCATGTCATTACGACTGATGTAACCTCTACTACATTTTCGTGCGGTTTTTAGTGATTATTGGGGCCCTTGTCCCCTTATTTTTACCAAAAAAAATATGGTGATAAAGACAATAGTTTCTATAAAATTATAGTTGTTTGTTGAATTCTTGGTTTTCTTCTACTATCCTTTAGAAAGTCTTAATCATTGTGTTGATCTTTAGAAAAATTTAAGATAACTTTATTTAGTTGTGAAATCTTTGTAAGAAAATATTTTGGCTTAAATAGTTAGTACTAAAGAGTTGAATCAAACCCAAGAACCATCATTTAGATGAAAAATGTTGTTAGGAAATTTATAATTCCTAATTAATTAATATGGATTACATATGATATTATCATTTATACTTGTTATTTACATTTAGATGGGTTTAATATCAGTGATTTAATTTAATGAACTCATTAGATTGCCATTAGAAAATTGATATGGACTTAATGAGTGGAAATCAATTCAGCCCATTAGGAGATAATGAGAATCCTATTAGGTTTAAAACTGAGACACATTTATGGTTCCCAACATATCATATCATGAAACAATTTCCTCTCTCCCCATCTGGAGAGAAAACAATAGTTGTGTAAGGAATGAAGTGATTTGGTTGAGGAAAGTTTAACCAATTGTTTGTGATCATTGTCAAGATTTCGCTGCATTTATTTGATCAATCATTATGGATCCAGGTATTCCTGAAATCCTTCTCGATAATCTGACTTAATATGTTTTGTGCTCATATGGTATTTTATAAGATTCATTATAATTCCAACAAGTGGTATCATAGCCACCATTACTGTTAGATTATTGGAATTTAAGGTTCTTTGATTCATATTTTATACTTACATCCCTTTGGTTATATGAACTTTAATTTTTTGGGGAACTATTATGATTGATAATATTTTTTATCATAAAAATATGTTTATTTATGTGTTATGATCGTAATTTTTTCTCCGATTGTATAAAAGGCCTCTGCATTTCATTTACGGGTTTATGCGTGCCATATTTGTTCATGTCATGTGTGATTATGTATTGATATATATTTGAGAATTGACATAAAGGCATTGCGTATGAGTGTATTGGTAATTCGGAGGTGGATTTCTTCGAAAGCGTGATTTTTTTTTTTCATATAAGGTTTCTGAAACTTTTCTTCAAATTCAAAGTCACGGGGGTTTTACCTTTACATATTATTGTTGTGTGTGATTTGTCAATCCATTCTTGGATGCCTTTATAATGATCGTATGCACATGACATGTTTTTTCATGTAAATCAACTGTCTTTACAGGATTAAGTAAATAAGGCTATTTTTTTGTGAATTATATTATTGTCTTTTCACAGTTTTTTTTTCTTTGGTTATCCGTAAAGATTTCTTTCAGGAATTAATACATGATTTATTTATTTTAATTCCTTTCACGAATTTGTGATAGAAATATTTATGGATGAGATATTGATTTGTCATAATTTAAGTACTAATCAAAATGATACTGTTAAATATAATTTAAGGATACAATGTTAACTTGTTGAAAATAATGTTTTATATTTTTTTTTTTGTTATCATGATTGTGTGTAAATTTAGTAGTAATAGATCTTTCCCATTTATTTGCATGTCTAGTAATTTTTTAAAATTAAATTGATTGACACAATATATCGTCAAAGTAATCCATATTATGAAAATTAATTTGATTAAATTACATAGACATTTGTATGAGATTGTATGTGAATTGTGCTCAGTCTAAAGAAAGACGGAATTTGGTCATATAATAACATAATGTGATGATAAATATGTGGCAATTATAAAATATTTTCATGTGAACAATAGTCGGTCTAAAGAAATACCATTATTTGACTAAACTAATTGTCACTATTTGATCATTGTGTTGAGTACCCATTACAAATTAATTTTTTTTGTCCAAAGACTAGGAATTAATATTGTGCTAGGTATCTTATGCAAAATGTTTGCACGTCTAGTTATATATATCTTATATGACTTGCTTGTTTTTTGTGAGCCTGTTACTAATTTTGTGTTCTCTATTTAGTTAATATTGCAATTGTTGCAAATTTATATGCTCAAGCGAATTATATCCCAATGTTGAATGGGGCTCTATTTTTTAGGGTCAAAGTGCAAAGAAGTTTCTTTAGGAAATTGAGTAGTACTTTACCAATAATAAAAAGGCGAAGACGAGTAACCTTTTGACTAAACTCATCTCCATGAAGTATAAAGGTAAAGGAAACATCAGGGAGTACATTATGGAAATGTCCAATCTTGCATCAAAACTCAAGTCACTTAAGTTAGAGCTTGGTGAAGACCTGCTCGTGCACTTGGTTTTGATCTCACTTCTTGCACATTTTGGGCAATTCAAAGTGAGTTATAATACTCAGAAGGATAATGATCCCTTAATGAGCTTATATATCACTGTGTGCAAGAGGAAGAGAGGCTACAGAGAGATAGGACTGAGAGTGCTCACTTGACTTCAACCTATCAAAATAAGAAAAGGAAGAGACTAAGGATGTTGTGGAAGCTAGGGTCTTCTCAGCAAAGGCAACAAAAGAAAGTTAAGGAATTTACCTGCTACTTCTGCAAGAAGTCAGGGCACATGAAGAAAGAGTGTCCTACGTATGTCACTTGGCATGCCACCGTATCGCGCACCTAAGATATAGCGCTGGTAAGATTAAGCTGAGAAGAAAGGTAAATTTCTTAATTTAGTTTGTTCTGAAGTTAATTTGTCTTTTGTACCTAAGGATACTTGGTGGGCGGATTATGGTGCTACTACTCACATAAGTATGTCTTTACAGGGTTGCTATGGAGTCGACCACCAAGTGATGATGAAATATTCATCTTTGTGGGCGATGGCAAAAGATTTGCAGTAAAGGCTATTGGAACTTTTATATTGTAGTTGTAAACTTGATTTTATTTGCATTTATTTGAGACTTTTGTTATACTGTCACTACTAGAAAATATGTTTTTAACATCAATTATTTTAACCTTTCTACATCGATTTTTATCCGATGTTGAAACCATCAACGTTAAAAGTATGAACGTTAACATCAGTTTTCAAAAACCGATGTTAACAAAAGTATACAACATCGATTTTCCTAAAAAAACCGATGTCAAAAAATAAGAAATAAAAAAAAGAAGAAAAAATGTTAAAATATGATAATTCAGCACCAGTTTTTAGTAAAAATCGATGTTAATTTATGTAACAACATCGATTTTTAACGAAAACCGATGTTACTATGATGTAACAACATTGATTTTTAGTAAAAATTGATTATGTTGCATGTATTCAACAACATCGGTTTTTTATGAAAATCAATGTTGTTACATCGCAGCAACAACGATTTTAACTAAAAATCGATGTTGCTGTGATGTAACAACATTGATTTTTATAGAAAACCGATGTTCTTACATAAATTAACATTGATTCTTACTAAAATCCGATGTTTTTTTAATATACTGTCTGTTTTATTAATTGAACCCAATTTGAACCTGCAAATGAAAAAATAGACATCCAGGCAATTTCAAAATATAGTAAAATTAAATCATATGTGAATAATAAGTAAATTCAATAGTGTCAATATACATAATATGATTGCCTTTAAGCAATTATAATTTTAAACTATTTATACAATTGTTTTACTAAAGATCCCTTAATCACCTAATGTTTCATTCCTAACTCTAAGATAAAATGTATCCCACTGAATCCGAATTACCTTTAATCTCTTGGGTTCCAGTGGTCTCTGATCCGCAAAATATTGCATGACATAATAAAGTCAAAGTTTAATAAGTATAAATAAAAACAAGTATAACAAAATTCAATTAGATTTGAATTGGACAATTACCATGTCTCAGTTATCCTTGAAGCCTCCTTGTACTATAGCCGACATCAATGCATGACATAATAGTCATACTCAGTGCTTCCTTTTTTCTTATTACACTAAATTCAATAACATAGTCAAATTTAAACGAAAATTAGTGTAAATAGTAATAAAAGTTATTTTGAAGACATAAACCATTATTTAAATGACTTTCTTTAACCGCAATCCATTTAGTAGTAGCCTTTGATTTAGTTCCCTGAGTATCGTGGAATCCCTTCAAAGCATTGCTTAAGAGAAACATGAATTAACATATTCATGTCTTAGAAATAATAAAGTAAATGTGTTAGAGATTATAACCTACTTGTTAATAATTCCTTTCAGGTAGCTATCAAGCTTATTGTGCAACGAACAGAATCACATGACAACATTGTCCTTAGGAGGACATATAACGACCAGTTGCCAATGTGCACTGCATTGGAGAACATTAAGTTATTAAACTGCATACATTACTTTAGGTCATTTGTACAGTTTTACTTATCCATTCAAGTACATTGAAAGGTAGATATGTTTCTGTGAACCCTGCATCCATTTCTTAATATAGTCTTTTTGGATTCAAATTGCGATTGTCCTGATCTCTTTATGGACTGTGGCTCAATGAATCCACAGACAGAAGCATTATCCAATTGTAAACATAACTCATTCATATGCCTATTGTTTTGAAAATAAAGTCAATTATGCATGAGTATAAAACAATTAGATATGTAATGGTAGCCAACGTAAAGTGACTTACAGAATCAACAACTGTAAAACAGAGATGTTCAGACATTGAACCCCATGGATTATTTTAGAAATATCCTCATGCTTTATGTACAACGGGAAGTCGTTGTTATACACTCAAACAAAGTAGGGTCCCACAACACTTGCATGGGTGTGAGTAAAAGCTAGGGCATGGTCAATGCGACCTGGTACAAGGGATCCTCAACAGGTTCCAGCTTATGTACAGGTTTCGCCAGTCCTCAGGTCCCTGTTTATCCTACACAATTAACAAACATAAGTCAATGACCGTCTTCACTTTATATGACACAAATCTTTATTAAATGATAATAAACACACAAAAAATGAAATACCTTTTTCAAAATAAGCTGTTTAAGATGTTGTCGGCCAAGCAAGGAAGGTGAAGGTCTTGCCCCACTAACTAAACCGCTTCAGTGGGTACAGGGACGCGAGCATCAGCATCTCAAACTTCCTCAACACCCACATTAACCTGATCATTGACCAATGGGACGTTGTGCACGATTGTTGACCCCTCATAAACTCTTCCACGGGAAACCAGGTGGAGAGGATTGTCATCGACATACAATGCATGCCTGTCAGATGCACCCGTGTTTGGGTCCTGCCAAGAGGGATCGACACATATTTCCTTCGTGCTAACACAGGCACCATAAGGATAAACTTGAACCTCCAGAGGTGGTATGAATCCCTAAGACTGCATCTAAGACTGCATATGGGACTGCATTTGGAGGAAGGACATCATGAGTTACTGTGTCACTTTTTCAGTGATTGAATGCTCCAACTCTTCCCTGATGTTCTGTTTTAGTCGATCCAAGTCTTCAGGGTTCATTGACTTAGACGTGCAAGAGGTTGATGGAGTCGGACCGAAGTATTGTTTTATCATCACACCGGCTCTAGCAGCATAAACACGACCTTGGTGTTCTAGTCCTCCAATGGCAGCAGTCAATACATCCTGACATCCACTGGTGAGAAAGCTACTCTGTGTCGATTGCTCTTCCAGGGTATCCTGCAATCAACAGAATGTATTACATGAGTTTTGTAATTTGTTTTTGTTTTTCTAATTAATGAACAATGAAACCATCATTTGACTTACAATCCTTTCTGCAATCTCACGTGCTGCCTCAGATGTCATGTGTCCTATTTTTTTTGTGCGAGCCAGCTTCCACTTGGCGTATCGTCTAACAAGAGACGGAGGATGAACGATTGTCTCAATGCTGTCGGCTTGGGCTGCTTCCTCTAATTGTTTCTTTTGTTTTTCCTCCATCAATTTCTGTTTTAATAAATCATAACCCTCGCGAAACAACACATGAGGGGCAGTGTTCGGATTCTGGATGGTCTGAGCCTTCTTTCTAACATCCTGTAAGAATTACAGAGATAGCTTTCAACAAAATGCGTTTCAAAAGACTGCATAATTCTCAAATTCTAAAAGAATGCAAGTCAACTAACCTTCCATGAAGCGGCTCTACGACTCTCACAGAATTGGTGCCACTTATCTTTACCGATTCCATATTTTTCACATACTTTATAGTCGTCCTCGCCCTTGCCTTGTGCCAGAGCCTATTTAGAGGTCAAATCAGACTTCGACTGCTTCCATCGCTCTCCTATTATCTGAAGAATTTTCCTCTTAGACTGCCAACAGAAAATTGATATGGACTTAATGAGTGGAAACCAGTTTGGCCCATTAGGGATAATGGGAACACTAATAGATTTAAAACCTGAGGCACGACTATGGTCCCCAACACACCAAATCAAGAAACAGTTTCTCTCTCTCCCCATCTAAGAGATAGCGGCAGTCCCATGAGAAATAAAGTGATTTTGTTGAATACAGTCATTAAATCAATTGTTTGTTATCATTGTCAAGATTCTATTGCGTTTGTTTGATCAATCATTATGGATCCAGGTATTCCTAAAACTCTTCTTGATAATCTGATGTAATATGTTTGATGTTCATATGTTTATTACAATTGCAATAAATGTCACCATCAAATCGCAAAACATGATTATGTTGAGAAAGATAATCTGTTATGTGTGTTTGATTCTACATTAAAAACTAAGGATTTGCATTAAAGAAAACGAAAAAATCAAAGAGCTATATGGACTAGTTTTTACTTGAACTTGAGAATTAGGTGAGTGTAATTTAAACGGACACAAAACTAACCAAACTATATAGGTTGTGTTTCTTTGTTGCCTTGTATTTTCTCAATCTCTCACACAGGACCTGCCACCAGGGTGGCAATGTGAGAAACTCAACAATAATGAACCTAGGCCATAAATTATGATACTAACTTATTATTATTTTTAAGCCATACCTCTAAACGATATAGGATTAATAGTTGCAAACAAAACAACCTAAAGAGGTCATTAAGACGAATTAGAGATAACTAATATAATTACAATAACTTTTCAACGTTCAGAAAATATCCAATATGCAGATAAAATTCTAAGTAACATTGTTTAACTCTTTTTTACATTAGAGTAAATGACATACAGTTACTTATACAAGCACCATTCCTTTATAAGCAACTTTGCTTCACAGAACTTATACTATAAATAATATATCATGTCTTTTGATTCTTGTAGATAGAACCCAAAAAATTAAGCTAAACATTCAATTTAGCAACATTAGTATTGAAGTACATTTTTTGTAGAGTTCTTAAATTTATATATAATTGTAAGACCCACAAAATTAATATAAACAACTTATTTAATAAGCAATCATATTTTGTAGGTGCTCTCAGATAAAGTAAATGTTATTGCAACATTACTCTTAATAGTGACATGAGTTTTTAAACCTATTTGGATCAAATACTATACAGCAAGTCTTCTTTTAACTTCTTTGTTGAATTTCCAATTTTGGATGGCCTTTTATATTACTTATCTTTTATGTATGCCACGTGTATATCTTTCTGCAATTTCTTTTATCCATTCAAAAAATTTAATTTCCATTGTACATTTCAGAGAATTTCTCACTGCTATAGTAAGCTATACAAGACTGCCAAGAGTGAAGACATGAAGGTCGCAAGGTGGACAAAGTTTAAAGAAAGCAATTCTCTTGTATAAACAATACACAACAAAAGAAAAAATATTGCAATTGACTCTACTCTACGACTGTGTTTAAAGGTGATTTATAGTGTGTGCATGGTTCTAAATTGCGGTTACAGTCGATCTTACGGTTATGTTGTGATCCTTGACAAACCATTATGTTGCGGCCATATATGGTCTCAATGTGATTGCAGTCGGTTGAAAAGCCTTTATGTTGCGACCGTAATTGCAGTTACAGACTCTAATTTAGAACCATTTGTGTGTGCATGCATGCAATGACAGTTGTGATTCTGTTCATCCTTGTAAGCCGGGCAAGCAGCACCTTAAGCCCAAACAATGGAAGCAGAAACGAAATCTCAAGATGCAAGGTGAATTCATATTTTTAATGATTCAAATTCTCAAACACGTCATCTCACAACTTCATATACTTGCTCTACCTGTTATATTAATTTGTAAAGCCAACGTCCAGAATTAGTAAACCAGATGTAACCAAATAATTTTTATTACTTAGCAGGTTTTGGAGTCAGTAACTCTAGAAACTACTTTAACATGATGCTATATAACCAAGGTTTTAAATATCGGTCACAGTTGTGTTTCATGCAGTTTCACCATGTTTATTGATATTGCGGAAAAATGCAGTCAATCCAGTTCCAATTGAGGTCAAGATAATTAAAAAACCTTGAAGTTGCGGCCAAAATCACAATGGAGTACCGTTTTTCAAAACCTTGGCATATATCTGCATCTCTACTACCGAGAATGTGGTGGTGTGTCTGGCATGTTCAAGTAATCAGAAATCTCCATAACCAATGGATAAACATCTGTTTCGGGATTGTATTGCTGAAACACTATAACTGATGAAGAATTGGAGAACTCAGAAGAAGCCAAGTAGCTTCCAACAGGACCAAGTTCAGGGCAATCACTTGTGTCTACCAAAGGTACCACTGGGGGCATTCTACCTACCAAAATTAGATTGCTCTTATTCCTCTCCCTCATTGTTGTCACAATATCTTCTTTGCTTTCTACCAACCTTTCCTCATACATTATTGATTCTGCATTCTTGCAACACACACATAAGAACTCAGACCAAAAGTGCTCATCCTCTTGTTTCTCTACATCAGCGGTATTTCCTTCAGCCACTTTAATTACCTTTTTGTCCTTGTCTGCTGTTACACCAATCAATTTGGCACCAAAGGCCAATGTCATCCCACGTGGAACTACAAACCTCACAACAGTGATCGAAACACCAGGATGCTCAGCCATTCTCATCCCATAGGCGAGTGCTTCGCGGTCGTCTCGCCCGCCGAAGAAACCTACAACAACCTTGTATGACACATCACTGGCTTGGACTTGGCTTGTCCCTCCAAGGCCGCGATCAACCAAGATTCCGACTGAGCAAGGAGCGTGGCTGAGAACTAGGCCGTTCATCACGCGCAACGAGTTTCCTACCGACTCCATCGTCCCGTCAAAGCGTTGGTGTTTGTGGAATGGGAGGAATATGATTGCTGCTCTCTTTTGGTGTGCACTGGTGCAAATGTCTTCATGAATGTTGCTGAAAGCTGATATGGCTGTCATGGGGCGAACATTGACACTAGTTAGATGGCCATAAGCCTGAAATGCAATCACCACTTGGTCTCTATTGTCATGCTTTTTGTTCCAAAAGGGCATGCCATTGTTGCGCGCCGTATGAACCATTGTGATCGCTGATGGTCGCTCAGAGAGCTCCATCAAGTGCATTGCATAGACACATAGCTTTGCCCTCTTTTTAGTTCCTCGTGATGACTCTATTAGATTGATTAAGGTGGGAATGTTGCGGGTACTATGGAAGCATGCCAACACTCGTAGCTCTGTTTTAGGATCGTTGCGTTGAACTGTTTTATGCGTGTAAGGTGATCCTGTCCGAGCTGGTTTGTACACTGCCATCACTATTGGGGTCGTGATGAAAGTGGTGAACAATGCCATCAATACACAAATTGCAAATGCTTGGTCATTTAGTACCTGCACATTTTGCAAGAGATATATGATTGATTAGTTTCGATTTCAAACTGAATGATTTTCTGGCTTTTGTTAGAGTAAATTACACTAATCATCTTTGAGAGACTTTGTGAAATTACACAAATTATTCCTCTTTTTTCTATTCCTACACAATCTTGTTTTGAAAAACATTAAGTTGTATTCCCTACAAGATAGGTTACGGCAAATGTTAAAAAAGCATGAGGAGCTTGTGTCATTTCACAAAACCTTGAGAGTGAATAGTGTAATTTACTATTTTTTTTTAAGGCTCAAATATATTTTTCGTCCATACAATTCAGTGTTCTTTTCATTTTTAGCATTATTATTATTTTTTTCGTTTTAATTCTTGCAAAATGTATTTGTTTTTTTTTTCATTTTTAAAACATTTTAGATAATGCTTTGAAAAGTAAAAAAGTGTTTGGAGTAGTAAAAATAACTTATTCTAAAACAATTTAAGGATAAAAACAAAGCAAACACATTTATAAGAACTACAACAACAAAAAAATTGTATGGACAACAAAAATATTTAAGCCTTTTTGTTAACGAGCATCAGATTTTACAAGATACCTTGCGATCCTTGCCAATGTTGAGAACAATGAGCTCCACCAAGCCCTTAGTGTTCATGAGAAATCCAAGGGCCAAGGCTTCTCGGAAAGGAACCTTACATAACAGTGACACAAGGAATGTGCCAATGATCTTTCCAAAGCAAGCAGTGAAAATAACTAGCACTAGCATACCCCATGAAAGAGCTCCACTTATACTTGCCACATCAGTCTTCAAACCACTTGACACAAAATAGAGCGGCAAGAAGAGGCTCATCACAAGGTCCTCTATCTTCTCAATCAACACCCCTGCAAAGGGACCATCCTTAGGCATAACAATACCAACCACAAAAGCTCCGAAGAGCGCGTGAATGCCAATAGTATCGGTGACAAAACCGCAAGCCAGGACTAGTGTCAAGGTGATGCATATGTAGATCTCCTGCACAGGTTCCCCCTCGGGCGAACGCTTAGCCATCATTCCAATTAAAGGCCTTATGGCAAACATAGCAAAGAGGACAAAGCCGGCAGCACAAAGTATGACCCATAAGGAAACAAGTGGGGACGTGTTGGAGCCAGAAAGTGCTATGGCAAGTGCAAGTAGTATCCATGCTGCAACATCATTGATAGCAGCTGCTGACATTGCTATCCGACCGACATTGGTTGTGAGGAGTTTTAGCTCAGCAAGGATTCGCGCCAGGACGGGGAATGCGGTGATCGAGAGAGCAACACCCATGAAAACAAGGAACGAGGTTGGATTAGCATTTTTCGATATGGTGGCTCGAAGTGCATATGATGTGCCAATGCCAAGTATAAAAGGGAATGTGATGCCTGAAAGGGCAATGAATAAGGCCTTGTGACCAGTTTTGCGTAAAGAACGCAAGTCAAGCTCAAGACCCACCAAAAACAAGAAGAATAGAAGACCAATGTTGGCCACAGTTTCAAGCACCGTTAAGCTTCTCTTGGGGAAAATGGTGTTCAGGAATTTCTCACTCCTTCCAATTGCAGATGGTCCCAGTAGTATTCCTCCCTGCATTTATTTTCCAATGCAAGATGCATTCGAACCACGTTAAACTTTTCCAAGAATTAGAATAGAAAAATACATTAAGGATCCTTTCGATAGAGAGGAAAGAAATGGAAAGAAAGTGAATTGAAATAAAAGTTTTGAATTAAAGAAAAATGTTCAAATGTGATTCTTACATTATTATACTGTTCATTTGTCTCCATTTTCACTGTCTTTTTTTTTTCAAACAAAACACAGCCTAAATGGTCATTATCATAATTTGGAGGTTTTGAGAAAAACAAAAAAGTGACTCAAAAAGCCTAGTTTTTTAAAATAAGCTAGGCATTTATTCATTAAATTAAGAAAAGAAAACCATGAAATCTAATTCTTCATATGATGTCTTATAAGCAATATGAAAAGAAAACTTACAATGACCTCTGCAATTACTCGGGGTTGTCTCAGAGGTTTCAAAATGAATGCAAGGAATCTGGTAAAGACCACAACCACACATATCTGGAGGATTAATAGGGGAAGCGCATAATCCAAGGGATTTTCATGTTGGAATGCCCCATTGGACGTGGCCTTCATTGGTGCTGGACATTTTGAATCAGGACTCGCCATAATTCAATTGATTGCGTGTTTGGTTTCAGGTTTCAAATGTGATTTTCCACGTTTCAGATGTGATTGTCAGAAGCTAATAGTTATAGTTTTCACATCCTAAATGTGATTTTATCTATTCTTAATGTGTTTCCGAACATGCTGTGATTCAGATTTCAGACTATGAAATGAAACACTTGATTCATATAGACAGAATTAACAATAGATTCATTTCTTTATATCTGCTATGTAATGTAAGTGAAAGGAAATCTTGGTTTATAAGAACGGAAATGCACTTGCCAATTATGGTACGTAGCTGAGGCAGATAAAAAAAGAGAAGGTATCACATTAATTGGAAGCTGGTGATGAATTGTGAACACACAGTAACGCAAATTCTGCTAGATGGTAATTGGAAAGGGCAATGAAGCTTCGATGACTTTACTCCTTTGCTATATATAGTACTATAGCATGTTTGTCGACTTTTGTGACACCAGGGCAGTGTCTTGTTCTAATAGAAAATATATAAAAAATTTGTTCCATGTATTTAATTTTAGGAAATTTTGTGACAGCAGGGCAATGTCTTGAAATTAGATTCCTTGATTATAAGTACAGACTCTAGAGAGGGAATTTATTTCCCTATAATTGGAATCTAACCTTAAGATATTATGTCTAACTATATATAATTAAAATAAGGGATTTTTTATAGTAAAAATAAGGTTAAACAATCTCACAATAAACTACCAGTGTAATTTTCTATATACTTAAAAATAATTGGTACAAGTATATCTTTAGTACACTATTCATTCATATATATGATAATGTCATATTGCGAAAATAACAAGTTCAGGCAATAATAGCGCGTTTTATTAATAAATTTAACAGCATCAGACATCAGTTTACTTCAAAAGCAAAACATTGGAATATTAAAAGTTGTTTTCACGAACAATATTAACTATTCGAAATTGCAGGGAATCATGAGTTCAGGAATAGCATATTATGTACAAGGGCAAATAATGAAAAGTAGAGGCCCAGTGTTTATGACATCCTTTAATCCTCTATTAATGATCATTATTGCTACTTTGGGCTCTTTTCTACTAGGAGAACAGCTCTATTTTGGAAGGTAATCGTTGTTGCTTTTGGGTTTGGTCCAATACTGTTTATTTGCTTCATCTTACTGTTCAATCTATATTTTTAATATCATCTTACAAAAAACAACAAAATTGGCATTATATATACTTGTACAAAAGGGCTGATGATATTTGTTTCCTTGATGACAATAAGTAATTAAATTACATAAAATACTAACAATTTTTTACTATATCATATAAGCTTCACAGCCCACGTTGATTTTTCGTGGTTTTTCTTTTTTAATATATGTCTCTCCATTTTGTAATATATTTTTTGTTGATCATGATATTGATATGAAAATTAATTATCATTTTTTAATATGTTTTATTTCATATTCAAAGATCAATTGAAATTCAAATTCTGAATCATTTGATTAAGAAATCCAAGTTGATATTATTTATGTCAATAGTTGTTGATTATCATTTCAATATATATATTACGATATTGGAAGTCCATTCCAAGTTAAAGGTCTAGAAGGAGAGCTTGAAACACTTTCTTTGGTGAGCTTTAAAGTGTAAGATTTATCATTGTGGCTCATTTAAATAAATGTTATTTGATTTAATGAATAAAGGACATAAGGATAATTGGTTACAAAGGGAAGTTATTAAAAGGATAATTGTTGATAAAACCATTATCTTAAACGTATTAAAAAGATAATTGTTGATAAAACAATTATCTTAAACGTATTAAAAGGATAACTGTTGATAAATGCAGTTATATTAAACGTAGTAGTTCAGTTTTCTTATAAATAGGAATCTAGAAAACTGAATACATTCATTGTCTGCCCATAAGAGTTGTATCTCATTCCTATCAAAGAAGATAAAAGAATTGAAAGGGTCAAGACTTTGAGAAAGCATTCTACCAATAAAGATCTTCTGCAATTATGGACAAATGTATGTTTATGTGAAACTCATGAATTCTCAAAATCCTTTTCATGTTTTTGATATGATTGTTATTGAACATGAAATAATAGATTAATGCTTACATGTGGTATCAGAGCATGGTTTAAGAATTTGTGATTTTTCATTACTAAGTTTTTGTTGATGCAACGATAAAATATTATGGTAGATTTTGAATCTTAATTTTATGCTTGTTGCGAATATTATTGATCGAATAATGTTGATAGCATAATATCACAAAATTGTTATTTCTCACTTGGTATGCCTTATGTTTCAATGGATATCATGATAAAGTCCTTATGATCTTTTCAGACAAAGACACATTAATGTTGGTGATGAAAAGTAAACAATAATTGTTGATCACTTTATTGCTCTCCCTGATTAAAAATTGTACCAATGCATATCTAAAATTGTATTTGATAAAGTTATATGCGTTGCTGTGTTGTGATCAAATGACTGCATATTTTGTTGACATTGAAAATTAATTATGATGTTAGAATGTGTTTGAATATTGTTAAATCTTATAATTTTAACATATTTTTGTACTTTATAAGGTGTTTATATCTTGGAATTAAAGTATGGTAAATTTGTTAGTTACCAAAGTGGCCAAATTTGTATGAGTGATTTAATTCCAAATTGTATGTTTATTTCAAGTTTGGAATTATGTATGGTGAATTTGTTAGTCACCAAAGTGGCCAAATTCTTGATGAATTGATTAGTTCCAAACATTATGATTATGTTTCAATTACAATGATTGTGATGCTATGAATGGTATAAAATTATTATTTAAGTTGTGGTATATTGAAGTTCATTATTATAGGATAGTTAAGGATCAACCCAAAGGATGATTACACATTGGTTTTAACATCGCCTTCTCAACATCGGTGATGATTACACTACTAAAATAATAGGTTTTAACATCGCCTTCTCAACATCGGTTATGATAAAAACCGATGTTACAAAATACGCGGTGGCATTTTTGTAAATAAAATGTCATCGTTAATATCGGTTATTTGAAAATCGATGTTGTCTAGACACTTACAACATCGGTTATTTAAAAATCGATGTCAATTAAACACTAACAACATCAGTTTTTTAAACAACCGATGTTGTCTTAACACTCACAACATCGGTTTTTAAAAAACCGATGTTATTCTTGTTATCCACGCGTGCCTTGGTTTTTTCTTTTTACTTATTTTTCCGCCTTCATTTTTTTATTTTCCAATTTTGTGGGTTTATATTAGTAGGATCCAGAAGAAGAATGCACAAGTTCCTCTCTCGCAATGCCATCCACATGCAGCCACTCACGGTGGTCCGCACCACCACCAGCACCGGCAGTGCGGGCGTTCTCGTCGTGCCGCCGCTAGAAGAAGAAGGAGAAGGCGAAACTGGCTTCGATGCTTTTCATCATGAACTAATATTATTGCAGAGAGAGCTCGAAGAGTTTCTCAAGGCCACCAATGGGAAGGTCGCCACCGAAGAGGAGGCTCTGAAATCGATGGTGACGCCGCTAGAAGAAGAAACGGAAGAAGGAGAATAAGCCCAATCGTCATCACCAGTTCCACCGGTGCAAAAGAAAGCACAACCGGTTCAACCGGTGTCAAGAGGATCGCTCGTGCGGGTAATGGAAAATGGTTTGGGATTTTGGGTTTCAATTTGTTCAATTTGAGTCTGGTAGTCTCAATTTGGGATTTAGGGTTTCTAATTTTTTTTTTTTGCTTCATAATTTTTCATTCAATACTCCGATCCTGTGAATTTAATTGTTATTTTCGACACTATTTCTTGTCACGGAGTAGCTATTGAATTTTGTTTCCTTCGTTGAGTGGGTTCCTGTTGTTGGGACTAAGGTTCATTTACTAATAATGGCTTCCCTAATGAATGGACCTAAGCTTCGATCCTTACTGAGGTTGACAAAAATTGAACAATGGACCTAAGCTTCGGTCCTAGGCAAGTAGCAGCAAAGATGCTTCTCTGTCATATATTAATTAGTTCATTTTAATACATTCATTCTCTTGGAATTGAATGAAACAAGTGAGTCATATAGTAATTATTTTATAATTATTTGTTCTGCCCAAAACCTGATGAACATGAACGTTGATAATGTGGATCCCCAAAGGTGAACATTAGTATGCATTTTTATGATGTATGAATTTGTGAATTATGTTAGTATGTGATATGTATGATTCAAAGCATTAAGTTTTCAAAATTTATACCTTGCAATACTTGTTGCTACACATTCGTTTTTCTCAACTATTATAGTTTTCAATAGACTAAACTTTTTTGAATGGAAAGAGCAAATTGAATTTTACCTTGGGGTAATGGATTTGGATTTGGCTCTTAGAGAAGAGAAACTTAGTGTTATTACTAATGCAAGCATTGAGAATGAAAGAGTCCATTTTAAGAATTGGGAAAGATCCAATAGGTTGAGTCTGATGTACATGCGAATGAGCATTGCAAGCAACATTAAGTTAACTCTTCCACAAACTGAAAGTGTTAAAGAAATGATAAAACTTGTGGAAGAGTGCTCCTAAACTGCTGACAAGTCTCTTGCTAGGACACTAATGAGTACACTGATCACCATGAAATTTGATGGTTCTCATACTATGCATGAGCATGTTGTTGAAATGACAAATATTGCAGCAAGACTAAAGTCATTGGGAATGGATGTGGATGAAAATTTCCTGGTGCAGTTCATATTGAACTCATTACCATCTGAGTATGGTCCTTTCCAAATGAATTATAATACCATGAAAGACAAATGGAGTGTGAATGAATTGCACAGTATGTTAGTTCAAGAGGAAACCAGAATTAAGAACCAGGGAATTCATTCCATCAATTATGAAAAACATCAAGGAGCTGAAAAGAAAGGGATTCCTTACGACTCAAACCACAAGGCCAAATGAAAAGTTTGTCCTTATGAATAATAGAGTGAAAGTTCCAGTGGAAGTTGTTGGGACTTACCATATGATCCTTAACAATGGACATCATTTGGACTTATGTGAAACTCTTTATGTACCTAGTATATCTAGGAAGTTAGTTTCTATTTCCAAACTTGATAAAGTTGGATACTCTTTTAAATTTGGTAGTGGTAGTTTCAGTTTGTACAAGCACAATCATTTGATTGGTAATGGTACTTTATGTGATGGATTATATAAATTATGTCTTGATAATCTTTATGTTGAAATGCTTATGACTCTACATCATAACGTTGGTACTAAACTTACCTTAATTAATGAATATTCCGCTTACTTGTGGCATAAATGTTTGGGACACATTTCCAAAGAAAGAATTGAAAGATTGGTAAAGAATGAAATCCTTCCGGATTTAGATTTTACTGATCTAAATGTTTGTGTGAATTGTATCAAAGACAAACAAATAAAACACACAAAGAAGGAGCCACAAGAAGCATTCAGCTTCTTGAAATTATACACACTGATATTTGTGGTCCTTTTGATGTTAACTTTTTCAATAAAGAGAAATATTTTATCTCCTTCATTGATGATTATTCACGTTATGGTTATGTCTATTTGCTACATGATAAGTCTCAAGCTATAAATGCTTTAGAGATTTACATTAATGAAGTTGAAAGGCAATTAGACAGAAAAGTGAAAATTGTCAGGTCTGATAGGGGTGGTGAGTATTATGGAAGGTATAATGAAAGTGGACAACATCCAGGCCCATTTGCTAAATTCTTAGAAAAGTGTGATATTTGTGCTCAATACACAATGCCAGGTACACCACAACAGAATGGTGTATTAGAAAGGCGTAATAGAACCTTGTTGGACATGGTTAGAAGTATGTTAAGTAATTCTTCTTTACCCATTTCATTGTGGACTTATGCTCTAAAGACTGCCATGTATGTATTAAATAGGGTTCCTAGTAAAGCAGTTCCAAAGACTCCTTTTGAACTATGGACAGGAAGGAAACCTAGCTTAAGGCACCTTCATGTTTGGGGTTACAAGCAGAAATTAGATACTACAACTCACAAGAAAAGAAGTTGGATGCAAGAACAATCAGTGGTTATTTTATTGGTTATCCAGAAAAGTCAAAAGGGTATAGATTTTACTGTCTTAATCATACCACAAGGATTATAGAAACTAGAAATGCTAGGTTCATTGAAGATGGTGAAGTTAGTGGGAGTGAAACACCACGTAATGTGGTAATTCAAGAAGTGAGAGTACAAGTTCCTTTGACTTGTAGCTCTAGTAAAGTTGTTCTTCCTCATATTATTGAACCGATTAATAATAATGAAGAACAACTATTGCTAATGAACCGAATGAACCCATTGTAGAAGAACCACAACAAATAGCATTAAGAAGATCTCAAAGGGAAAGAAGATCTGTTATTTCTAATGATTATGTGGTATATCTACAAGAGTCTGAATTTGACTTGGGTATAAAAGATGATCCAGTGACGTTTTCACAAGCCGTGAATAGTGAAGATGGTGACAAGTGGTTAAATGCCATGAAAGATGAGTTGAACTTATGGAACAAAATGAGGTTAGAGACCTTGTTGAGTTACCAGAAGGATTTAATAGAGTTGGATGTAAATGGGTCTTTAAGACCAAACATGACGCTCATGGTAACTTAGAACAGTACAAGGCTAGACTAGTTGCAAAGGGATTCACTTAAAAAGATGGCATTGAGCATAAAGAAACCTTTTCACCAGTTTCAAGAAAGGATTCTTTAAGAATCATTATGGCATTAGTGGATCATTATGATCTAGAGTTACACCAGATGGATGTGAAAACTACCTTTTTAAATGGGAATTTAGAGGAAGATGTGTATATGGACCAACCAATGGGGTTCATAGAAAAAGGAAAAGAGCACATGGTGTGCAAACTTAAGAAATCAATATACGAACTTAAACAAGCTTCAAGACAATGGTACCTTAAGTTCAACTATACCATTGTTTCCTTTGGATTTAAAGAAACTGTTGATCAGTGTATATATCTGAAGGTCAGTGGGAGTAAGTTTATATTACTGATTCTGTATGTTGATGATATCTTGCTTGCAACTAATGATCTTAGTCTTTTAAATGAGACTAAGAAGTTTCTCTCTAGTAAATTTGAAATAAAAGATATGGGTGAGACATCCTATGTTGTTGGGATATAAATAGTCCATGATAGATCACAAAGATTGTTGGGTTTGTCTCTGAAAGCATATGTTAATAAAGTATTTAGAAAGATTTGGAATGCAAAACTGCTCATTGTCTCCAGTACTAATTCAGAAAGGATACAAGTCTAGTCTCATTCAATGTCCTAAGAAGGAATTGTAACGAAAGGAAATGGAAGCAATTCCATATGCATCACTTGTTGGGAATATTGGGAAGATACCAGAGTAATCCTGGTATGGATCATTGGAAAGCTGCAAAGAATGTTCTGAGATATTTACAAGGCACTAAAGGTCACATGTTTACTTATAGGAGGTCTAGTAACCTTGGAAAAGTGAAAAGCAGTCTGTAATTGTTGCATCCACTATGGAAGCTGAATTTGTTGCATGCTTTGAGGCCATGGTTCAGGCTAAATGGCTGTGAAACTTTGTTTCAGGACTTGAATTGGTCGACAGTATTGATAGGCCGCTGAAAATTTATTGTGATAATTTTGCAGCAGTCTTCTTTTCTAAAAAATGACAAGTATTCAAAAAGTGCTAAGAATATGGAATTAAAATACTTTGTCGTTAAAGAAGAGGTTCATAAACATAGAGTGCTATAGAGCATGTTAGCACTAGTCTTATGATAGCTAATCCCTTGACGAAGGGATTACCGCCCAAGACATTTATTGCTCATGTCTGTAGTATGGGCATTATGTCAGCTAATGAATGTTAATCATTATTGAAATTATTGATTATTGACACTTTGAACTCAATGATATTTAAGTTTCTGAAAATTATCATGTTTTTAAATTTATGTATGCATGCATGTATGAATGATTATTTTGAAAAATAGGATTTTGTCCCTAATGAAGACATAATAGTATAATTGTGGGACATTATGATATAAACTTCCATTAAAGTATCATATTAGGAAGAAGAGCTAATATAGTGGTACATGGAAGAAACTATGCCGATTTGATAGCATATAACCGCCATGACTCTTATTGGTTTTATTTCTGATCATGATTTATGATGAGGTCAATGTATGAAAACTTTAGCCTTATGAATGCGCATTATAATTGTTTTCATTAAATCATGAAATGAAATTTATGACATGAGCCAAGTGGGAGAATGTAAGATTTATCATTGTGACTCATTTAAATAAATGTTATTTGATTTAATGAATAAAGGGCATAAGGATAATTGGTTACAAAGGGAAGTTATTAAAAGGATAATTGTTGATAAAATCGTTATCTTAAACGTATTAAAAAGATAACTGTTGATAAAACAATTATCTTAAACGTATTAAAAGGATAATTGTTGATAGGTGCAGTTATATTAAACATAGTGGTTCAGTTTTCTTATAAATAGGAATCTAGAAAACTGAATACATTCATTGTCTGCCCATGAGAGTTGTATCTCATCCCTATCAAAGAAGATACAAGAATTGAAAGGGTCAAGACTCTAAGAAAGCATTCTACCAATAAAGATCTTCCGCAATTATGGACAAAGGTATGTTTATGTGAAACTCATAAATTCTTAAGATCCTTTTCATGTTTTTGATATGATTATTATTGAACATGAAATAATAGATTAATGCTTACATTAAGTACCAATGACAAGAACTAGGATTCAAGTACTTCAAGATCACATCCAAGCTAACTTGGACAAGTATGAAGAGGCACATCAACTCAAGGATAACAAGGGCTGGATTTTGATGTCTCAAGTTCAATTTAATTCAATAAATTTTAGCACTTGTTAGAAGCAATTCTGTAAAAATTCAAAAACACATACTTTCTGTTTTAATCGATTACCTTAAGTCTGTAATCGATTACAAGGAGTTCAGTTACACACAGAATCAAAGATGGTCTATTTTAATCGATTACTGTAACGCCTCATTTTACTATCTTGTATTTTATTGATTTTGGATAAAATTTCTTCTCCACTTGCTTTAAAATTATCTTAGTTACAAATTTCACGGAAAATTCTTTTCTTCTTGCTTAAAATAATTCATGCGAAAGGTATTAACTTCGCTTATTCCCCTTTTTATAAAGAAATTGTTTTATTCTATAAAATCTTTTTTTCCTTATTTTCCTAGATTAATTCTAAACGAATTAATTATCATCAAACATTTTTAAATTCAAAACAAAATAATATACTGTATAAAATATAGTTTAACATAATATAGTCTAAAATACAGACCAATAGACTAATCCAAAGTCTAGTACAAATTACATATTATCAGAGTAAACACAAAAACGCAAAATACAAGCAATCAAAGCTTCCTTATCACATCTTCTTCATAACCATCCATTGCTTAGGCTTCACTGTTTCTCTGCTCGTCCAAATAAATTGGGGTCATCACAGGTGTCAACCACATACACAGAAATAGGGTAAGTTTATGATAAACATAGTTCAAGTCACATAGTATATATATAGCATACAGATAATCATACAATATACTCATCATGCGATGTATGTTCATCTTCTTTATAAGATAGCCCCACTCTCTCTCTACGGCATAGAACTTATCCATTCAGTCAGGGTAGGTCAGTGTTGCAAATAGGAAGGTCACCTCCACCCATGTGATCATCATGGTGGTGTTGTCCTTACTGCCACTACCCCCCAGCTCAGACTCCTCTTGTCTGAACGCATGGCCTCAATTAAGCTATCTGACACACTTTCTCTTCACGGACTAGCCCCTGCCAGGCATATGCAGATGAAATATGCATAAATGAATCTCTTTTTATCTCATATTTACTCTTCAACATTACTCTTCACTTTATATCTCATATGCTCAAATTTTCAACATGGAACTAACACAGAGTTCAACATGTAAAACTTCTTCCACTGACCACATAAACTTTATAAAAGCACTCAAGCATACAACCATAGTTCAACTCCATAAATTTCTTAAAGACAAGTCAAAATATACCAAAACTCAAGCACTTGTTCAAACAAACAATTCTTAAACTATCTTTATCATAAAGCTTCATAATAATTCATGAAATCCATAAATATTCATAACTCACTTAACAACACAAATATTCCAAATATTTATTTAAACAAAACAATACTTAAACCATCTTTGTCTCTTTAAAATATTTTATCAAACACATGGTATGCTTTCATAGAAACACTCAACAACACAGAAAATGATACATAACTTTTCTAAAGCACTCAACCATGCAAATATAATCCAAATCCAACAACTTCTTGTATATATATACTTCACAAAGATTCAAACACTTATTCAAACAAAACATCACTTAAACAAAGTAACACTTAAACTATATTTAGCATCAACTCCCCTATACATACCCAAGAAACAATATATAGACTCATAAACTTCAATGAAACATTCCATTATGTTACTATAAACCAAATCAACCATTTCCTTAAATATAGTCATAATACATAAAGATTTAAGTTACTTATTCAAATAATCATTCATTATACAAGCTTTATCTCTTTGAAGCATTTCATCGAACATATGGTAAGCAAAGCTTAATTCTTAATGGAAATAAATGAGAATCTTAGCATAATTAATATCTAAACCATATCTATCATAAAGCTTCCCCATACCTTGCTTTCTTTAAAATTTTGGACAGCCTTGCTCCTAGTATTCCTTAGCTCATCACGTGGAAAATGAAGTTGGTGGCCTTTGTTTTGTGTTAAGCAAAAGGTGACAAGGAAAATGATGTAGAATAGAATATGTTATACGTAGGTTCCTTGGACAGCCACTAAGTTTCGGTCCTCACCCCTTTTATAAGCTTGTTGGTCTTGCTTTTACTACAAATATCTACAAATATCTTCTTAAGTTATCATAGCTTGCTTTCCATTTGGTTCCTTCTTATTGGCTATTAAATTCTCACCCTCCAAGTGTCCATATTCTTGAGAATTCCACACCATTTTCCTTAGCTCTCAATTTGCACGTGGATTGGTAAGCTTCTAGGGAAAGTTTCACTAATTTTACTTTCTTTCATGTGGAGTAGCCAAATTTTGTGTTTTTTCTTCATTGTTGAAAAACCCGTTTCTGTAAAATAATGATTCTGGATTTGTTAACCGTTGGATCTCCTTAAAATTTTTAAAGGTATACTCCTATCTCACATATATAACTTTTGACCGTTGAGATCGTTGAAATAATGTCTATAATTATCCACGTGTTCTGCCAAAGGGACAAGATAAGATTTTTGCCTTTTAAGAAAAATCTACTTAAACTAAATCTACACCATACAATTGTCTTGACACTTGTTTGATTCATGAAGCCTTCTCTTAATCTTCTTCCAAGTGTCCCTTTGAGTTGGCAAAATCATGAAGCTTCACCATTATTTTCCAAGTTTCACGTAAATGCTAGAGGGAAAATCTTTATCATATGCCTTACAAGTGTCCTAACACTTGTATTCATCACATGGCTTACTTTTATAAGTGGTTTTCATGAATATTCTCTTCTTTTCTACATGGTTCTACACGTGCTCTTCACACCTAAGGATGGGGACATAAGTTTTTCTTCCTTTTATACCATTGGATGCTTAAGAAAAACCTAATTCCACTTATGGTTTCATGTCACGACTATTTTGATAATCTGCTATCTAATAGTATTCTGTATTTCCATTTCTATATTTCCATCAGGTTCTCACAGAATCCCTAAGAATATCTGATCATTTCTTGTCTGAAGGCATTATGGTAAATTCATCCTTCATCCTAGTGCATAATTGTTATTTCCATCATAGAAATATCTATTCAGAATATCTAAGAGTATTCTTGTCATTTTCAAAATATCCAAGGGCATTTTCGTCCTTTTACCCTCAAAGGCATTTTTGTCATTTCTAATTTACGGTAAGGGCAATATGGTTATTTTTCCCAAACATTTTCGTAATGTCTCTAATTGATATTTCATCTGCATAATCAAATCTTTCCTAACTTAAGACTTTCATAAATATCTATTGAACTATAGTTATGGAATTTTGGGGTGTTACAATTACCATTTGTCTGTAATCGATTACAAAGTTATTTGAAAAAATAAAAACTCTCTGTGTTGATCAATTACATAACGAAATAATCGATTATTTGGACAAAATAATCGATTACTTGGATGAAATCATCGATTACAGTCACTTATTTTCGTTTTTATATAAAGCTGTCAACTGAATGTGAACATTTAACTCAATTTTTCTAAGTGAATGAAAGCAGAGTTCGTGTGTAAGATATTTCTCTCTTGTTCTTGTGTAAGAACTTCATGTTTCTTATCAATAGCTTCAAGCTATTGTGACGATTCTTCCTAGGCTTATTGGAAAGCTTTTCCATGGTGTCATTCACCTTCATCCCTTACCTTTTTCGCACTTTCCATTTCTGAATTATGAACAACTTTGTGTCCTAAAGAAAACTTGAAGTTTGAGTTTCAATGCAAGGAAGATTTGGAAAAATTCGTGGTTGATGGGTTCAACCATACATCATAAAGGATCTCTCAAATAGTTGGAAATTTCAATGATTAAATTCTAAATGTATAAAAAATATCA
Source organism: Glycine tomentella (assembly GCA_007407185.1). Lineage (NCBI taxonomy): Eukaryota > Viridiplantae > Streptophyta > Magnoliopsida > Fabales > Fabaceae > Glycine > Glycine tomentella. The sequence goes on along the minus strand of PYAF01000958.1, from coordinate 93,942 downwards.
ATTAGAAACATACTAAAATCATATGCTAAAATATTGAATTGTGCTTGTGTTAGCTAATATATTTATGATATTAATGCTATCAAAGTTATCAAAGCACATGGATCTCAATGTTGTACTATTATATTCTCATTAATTTTCTGAATGATGTTTTCTGTTTCTTTATATCATCATTTGTATCAGTATATCATTGGTTCCATCATTATCGTAGTGGGACTTTATTCAATGGTGTGGGGTAAAGCCAAAGATTATCCAATCCTCACACCACCGTCAGCAACAAAATAGCTCCCAATTAGTTCATCACCTCATGAATAGTCGAGATTATTAGCAAAGATAATAAAATTACATAAGAGCTAGCTCAACTTATATTTGCCAGTGATTTATATATATATATATATATATATATATATATGATTGTTGAAGTGTAATTCAGTTAGTCATGTTATTAATTAGGTTTAAATATACTTTTAAAGTCTATGCAATGTTGTATTTTTTTTTGTCCTTGTAAAAAAAATTGTTTTAGTACCTACAAATTATATTTGTTTTACTTTTTGTTCTTAAAATATTTTATATAATTTTTTTTGTTATTCAAAGTATTTTTTTTACTATTCAAAATATTATCTAAAACGTTGTAAGGACGAAAAACAAACCAAAAATATTTTACAAGGACTAAAGAGAAAATTTTGTTTTTGTAAAGATGAAAAATAAAAAAAAATACTAAATTGTAAGGATGTAAAGTATATTTAAACCTATTAATTATTATTGGGGTAGGTTTAGACCCCCTATAACTAGAGTTAATTGTTATAATCAAATCAAAAGGTGTAGTGTTAGTCATTCATATGAGTATATGACAGTGAAATAAATTTTTCTCTTATTCCTTTCTAACTCTCTTCTCTCTTTAAGATATTTGTAAGTATGAAATTATGAGTTCTCTACCTGTCCTAGAGTGTGTTCTGTAAAATTGTAGTGCATATTGCCTCAAGATGCTATCATCTTCGTGTATCATCTAACAGGTTCCTATCACTATATCGCACAAAATATTTCACCAAAATAATAGTAACAACAACTAGCAATAGCTTTGTTTGTTCTAGGAGCATTGGCGTTGTGCATCAATGGCTGATCGATTTGAATGGAAACTTTTCAGCATCCCTTCATGTCTACTATCTACTATCTATTATCTATATGAAAAGAAGAATAAGCATACGAAATTCCATTTTTGCCCTTTCCAGTTGACTGACACTTGGCAAAACTAGGGGTAAAATGGTACTTGGATATTAAAATCACTAATTGCACCCCTTTTTAATAAGTGCATGTCAATATTCTAAAATTCCATTTTTGCCCTTTCCAATTGACTGACACTTGGCAAAACTAGGGGTAAAATGGTAATTGGACATTAAAATGCTAATTGCACCCCCTTTTTAATAAGTGCATGTCAATATTCTGAAATTAAAACTTTCTAATTGCACATCTTTTTTATAAGTGTACTCCAATATTATCAAATTAAGACTTGCTAATTGCACCTTTTTTTGATAAGTAAATTAATATTTTCTTTTATGTCTTAAATACTCATTATATCATTTCTTTCATCCCTTTCACACGTTATCTCTTTAACGCGTAACCAGTGGTATTACCTGTATACTCAGGGTATCGTATTAGCCAGTTAAAAAAATACAAAATCCCAATATTATTTTGGGTTCTTCATATTTCTCAATATTGTTGGTTCTCATCTCAATTGACTTAGTCTAATTATTGAAAAGTTTGCACAGACGTAACAAAAGATAAAACTTTAAGTGGATCAATTGCTTATGTCTTAATTTCAACAAAGGTATATTATCACGATAAGAAAAAATTACTATTGGACTTCACTTCTTTCTTTCTCTTATTTTTGCTTCACATTCATTTTGTCATTAATAAACTATGCTAGATCTTGAATTTTTTAAATATATTTCCAATCTAGATATGTTGTCTTAACTACCTTTTAAAGAGTTATGTGTGTTCAAATATCTTTTTTATCATCTTCTTTCTTTTCTCAAATATGAAATGTTCTTCTTCTCTGATGTTCTCTGTCTTCTCACCATTTTTTTCTCTCTCTATCTTCTCTTACCTTCTTCATTCATTCAATTTATTTTTTTTCTCTTCTAAAAATAAACCAGTGAAATATCTTTTTATTTCTTCATTAACCATTCAACATCGCAACCCTCGCTGAAGATGCATTTGCCAGCCACTGTGACCACAACTTCTTCATTATTTGTTCATGATTTATAGTGACCTGTAGCAAAAAAGGTGAACAATTTTCTTATTTCCTATTTTTTTTTGTTGATTTTGTTTTGGCCTAACTGTTTTCTTTGTTTTTTTCTCCTTCATAAATTTTTTTCTAATATTGTGAATATGAACTAAATTTATTAAAAATTTTATTTGATATGGTATATCGGTTAACGTATTTTATGGAAAAAAATATTAAACGGATCTTTATAAGAATAGACGACAATTGGAGAATTTTTAAAATATTTATTTGATTTTGTTCTAGACTGATTTATTGGTTACAAATTATGTGTTTGATCAAATGTCAAAATGAAATTTTTAGGTATGTTTCTTTATTTCTCATTTTACTTTTTAATTTATGACACTTTTGAGATGATTTTTCATATATGAAATTTTCAGTTGATTCCATCGGTTTGGTATTATCTTATCAGATAGGATTTTTTCACATACAGTCTTTGGTTGTTTTTACTTATCTTTTGTTAATATTACTCCTATTTATAATCAATAATTCAATTATAGTTGTTTAGAAAAAGTAAGTAAATAGAAATTGATGTTTGTTGTAGAAATTTAGGTGAATGGGTAAAGGATCACTAGAATGTTCAATTATTAAATTTGATATAGGACCTTTATCAAAATGAGCATTGACACAAACAAAAGTGAAGAAAAGATGAAGGACAAAATAGAGATAAATGAATATATTACTTGGATAAATTGAAAGAGAAGAGCTAAATAAGTGAAAAATTTACTAGCAAAACATTAATTTTGCATAAAGTTTTTCAGTTGTTTTTCTTTAATTTAAGTTCATAATTGAAAATATTCTGTCTATAGCAACAAATGATGTCATTTTGAAGTCCTACCCCCCCTTTTTTTTTTATCAAAGTTATGGTCCTACCTTTCTTTGATCAAAGTTATGTCACCAACAAATTCAGCCACCTACGCAAGTTATATATATACCAAATTCATTTTCAATTAATTTTGACGTACATGACAAGTGTATTGATTTCATTGTACACAAATTCTCTTATGTTATGATCATACTAAACTATTTATAAAAATAATTTTATATTATCATTCCAATATATATTTTCTTATCAATGACTTTCTTTATTTTTCAATTCATCATCATAATTTCCAATATATAATTTTCATTTACATTATATATGTATTAAATATACACACTAAAAATCATAAAAATTATAGTTTTAAATAAAAATATATAATAAAAATTATATGGGTATTAAATATATATTAAAAAATTTAGTGTTATATGTATCAACATTAATTATTTTTTTAATATAATTGACCTATTAGCTCAGTTGATTAGAGTGTACATTAATAATGCGAATGTCTCAGGTTTGAGATCTAATTAGACCATTATTTTTAAATTATTTCGTAAAATAAATTTTGATGGGTAAAAGTCTCTTAACATTTTCTCAACACCACTTTTAGTCGCTACATTCTAGTAACAACTTTAATTCATTATGTAAATGTTGACAGTCCAATTATTTGTCATTTCACCAAGGAGTCTACCAGGTTTATCAACTTGTCTAAAGGGGGCAGACTCAGGATTAAAAAAATGGAGGGGCCAATAATACAAACTTTCTAAAAACTTATTTTTATTAGTCACTAGCAATCGTTCATAACAGAAATTAAATTAAAATAATTTTCAGTAAAAAAAAATAAACTAATCACATTTTTTACGTATACAATACAAATTAACACGTGAAAATAAATAAAAAAGTATGAGATAAGAAAAAAAATAAAACTATCAAATCATGCTTGCTAATATTACAATGTAAGAAAAAGGAATATGCATGTAAAATATTTTACATAGTTATTTAATCACAAATTATTGTCTATAATAAATTTGTTAACTTTTATAATAACTAACTGATTATTTGTGATTAGATTATATTATAAAATTATTTTATATTATTAATACATAATCATTAAATTCTTATAATATACTTGTGAGTCTGTAATTTAATATGACATGTTCTTTTAATAAAATAATTTATTAAAATATTTTCTACATTTTTACTAATAAAAGAATTTAAATTTTTCAAAAAATAAAATAAAATTGAATGAATTTTCAAAATTTATCATATATTTTTTAAGGATATTTATTTAATAATCATGGACTAGAGTAAAAACAAAACCCACAAAACACATACAATGTTTAACAAAACCTTTAAAGTAGAGTAAAATCTTATCAAATAATAAAAAATTACCAAAATATAAAAATTTATAATAAAAACAATAATCATAAAAAATAAAAAAAAAAAAAAAAAAAAAAAAAAAAAAAAAAAAAAAAAAAAAAAAAAAAAAAAAAAAAAAAAAAAAAAAAAAAAAAAAAAAAAAAAAAAAATAAAAAAAAAAAAAAAAAAAAAAAAAAAAAAAAAAAAAAAAAAAAAAAAAAAAAAAAAAAAAAAAAGAGGTGGAATCATCGTCCCCCTTGACCAACACATAGGTCAGCCCTTGAGTATCCCTGTTACGTCATTAGTTAAGATTATAATTTAATGAAGATAAAAAGTGGTGACAGAAAAATGTTTAAAGATTTTGTCCGATTAAATTTTAATTTAATTTAGAGACTAAAAGCGCAAAAATTCAAAAAGTATAGGAAAAAACATATTTTTAAATAAATAATAAACCTTTAAATGTACTTATGACAGAACAATGTTAATAATATTTATAAGGGTCATATATTGGTTGAATTCTCTTTTACAGGACGCAAGGCCTCTTGAGAACAATGAGACTGTTAATGTGTTTGAAAACACGTTCTACAACCATAAAATTTCATACATTTACAATGTAAAAAACACAAAATCTAAAAAAAATAGCGTTTTTTTATATGAAAAACCACATTTATGATATGTTTCTAAATACATTCTGTCTTAACACACGGATAAAATAATTATGCTCCAATCTAAGGTGATTTACAGCCTATATTGCAGTTAAATATTGCTGTTAAAAAAAGTCTACCTTAATATTCTTCAATTATTTGGGCATTTACTTTGCACAAAACTTGTACCCATTATTTGGTAGGTGAGGAATCATTTAAAAAATGGTGGGTGAAAATAATATGGTATTTTGAAGGAGAAACAAAAATAAGGTGAAAATCATTTAAAATCTGATAATATTTATTATGTTATTTCTTATTTATACACATTATTCTTTTTTTTTTCCAATAAACACCTTTAATTTTTACTTTATTTTCATCTATCTGTACTCATTCTTTTTATTTCTATCAGCCTGTTCTTTTAATTTTTTTAGAATAAAAGAATATAATATATATATATATATATATATATATAATAGTTGCAAAGGTATTAAAAATACCAAACAAAGTGTCATACGTACCAATCAGTCATCCCAACAAGTTCTCCTACTCATCCAGTTAAGGATGCTCATAATTTAGATATTTACCTAATTATAAATGTATCTAATTTAATATAAGTGGATATTATAATCATAATCATAATTAATTTTTAAAATATGAGTATATAAATAATTATGAATAAACTAATTATATAACGAATTATACAATAAGTTATATCTAAAATCAATTACATAAGTTATTTGAAATAATTATTTTTATAAAACTAACTATAATTTTAGAACTATAAATAATTTTTAATAAAATTAAGTTATTTGAATTACTCATATTTATAAAATTGATTATAATTTTATACATACTTTTATATATAATTATATAACTAATTATATAAAACTATCTAGTTATAATTATAGTTATTTTTAAAAAAATAGTTATTTTTTTAAAATTAATTTTTTTTAAGATCCCTACCCTCGGTTACCCCATAGTTACATCTGTCAAAACATAAAGATAAATTAACCACTCTTTCTCTCCTTGTTAAACAGGGCCCTGGGATGATACAACCTGGCCTAGATAGATCATTATGAGAATTGAACCTATAGTCCAATCCATCAGAATAAATGTTCATACAATAATTTATTTTTTTAATCATCACATTATTTATTATATTTCATATTTTTTTCCTTATCTTTTCTTTCCTTTTACGATGCAATATTTAAGAAATCAATATAAATACAATTTTCGCGTTGTGCAATCCTTCAATCCACCACCTGGGTGTACCATTTTTGTACCATCGTGTACTTCCACTTCAGGTTCAACAATCAACAACAGTATAAACTCCATGTGCAAACGTAAAAATCCACTATATTAGTTCGAATAAGATCTTTCTTTACTCCTTACTCTGACTTTTCCATGCTATATGGACGAGTATATTTATAATTATGTTCGCCACCACGATCGAGTCATGAGCGTCACCACGAAACAATCCTAGTTCATTTGGTTGTGTCGTGTCTGATTCCAGTATATTTGGTTTTGAAAATTAGTAATATTGGTTGTGACGAAAGAAACTGTATATGAGGTCGCAAAATGGTGACGAAAAAAATTACACTATTCATTTCAGTTTCTTTCTCCTCTTTTTTGCATGGAAAGTTTGTTGTGTGGGTCTCATGTTGTTATTATTTAAGAAATTCACCTTTTTCAGTTTAATCAATTTTTGTTACTTTTCATTCTTTGTACATTCAACTCTTCTAAAGTGTTGTTTAACTTATATAATCTATAAGCTAAAATTAACTTATTATATATAAATTAAAATTCATAAACTAAAATTAACTTAAAAAATAAAAAATGAAAAAAAAATAATCCATAAACTAAAATTAATTTATATATAAGTTACAATTCAACTTATAAAGAAGCTAACATGAGAAAACTTCAATAAATTAATTTATACATAAGCGAATTTTAGTTTGTAGACAAATTTTTCATTTTTTTATTTTTATGTATTATTTTCTTTTTTGAATAAGTTTATCTAAACATGTCCTAAATATCTATCTATCTATTTATCTCTATCTATCTATCTATCTATTAAAATAAATTTAAAAAGAGAAAAATTGAAGTAAATATTTAATTTTTCTTTTCTAATTTAAAGTAAATAATTGATTTTTTCTTTTCTAATTTAAAGTAAATATTTATTTTTCTTTCTAATTTTAATTATAATTGGTTAAACATGTGTGATAACTTTTAGTATAAAGATGATGTTTTTCAGAGTATAATT
>PYAF01000958.1:44306-86478 GCA_007407185.1 Glycine tomentella | reverse complement strand
GATTAGGGATTACTATTTTTTCTTTTCTAATTTAAAGTAAATATTTATTTTTCTTTCTAATTTTAATTATAATTGGTTAAACATGTGTGATAACTTTTAGTATAAAGATGATGTTTTTCAGAGTATAATTCTCCCAATACATGAAATGTTTAAATAAGTCTTTTTTTACAAGAGTTTAAATAAGTCTTACCCTAATAATATGTGTTTTAAGGTTTTGGTTTTATTAAATATTTTTTATTTGTATCTGCATTATTATTTTATTTAACAAACATTTTGGTTTCTGTTATTTAAAAATTATTACACCTAAAAATAATGAGAAAAAGGAGTTAAAAGACTAAAAGTCAAGACCGAAGAAAAGTTAAAGACTAAAAACGATATAAAAAAATTTAGGGACTAAAAATAAAAACATTAAAAAAAAATTAAGAACTGAAAAAATAGTAATCCCTAATCTTTATCCGTTCTCACTCAACATTGATTTTTTTACATAAATGATTAGAATAAAATAAAAAATAAAATTAAGAGGACAGAAACCAAAAGTAACTATTATCAAGGAACAGTATATAATATATATATATATATATATATATAAACAAATTATTTTGGATGTATTTTAACAATTAAGTTAATTTTATGTTATGGATAAGTGGATAACCTATAAATATGAAAGTACATGCTTTATCATAGGATTAGGTTTCGATGGCATTCAAAAGTCTTGTTTTAAACCTTAGTTAAATTGAGATTTATAAGCCCAATCAATATAAGTGAAACTAAAGGACAAGTTATAATGACCACTAAACCAAACTACTGTTTTCAGCTTATCACAAATGATTGCTTTTTAGTAGATATTGCCGTGTAGTTTTCCCTGGTTGGGATAATGCTCAAGTAATTAGGCATAACCTATAAGATTCTTCACATATTAATTAACCAAAGGCCATTCGATCTATTGGAGGAAACTTATAATGTCGACTGAATTGGCAAGCATTAGCGAAATAAAAATTATATATAAAAAATATATAGTACTAGTGCAGTGATAACTAAAATTAATTTTTGTAATTTCCAAAAAGACACCGATTCCCCCTACTAATCTTTAATTTCTCTGTTACCCTATTGAAAAATATAAAGCAATTACACAGGTATGGCTGAGAAGTGATTCCCTATTGCTTTATTCTTTACACCTATCTTCAGTTTTTGACATCCGATTTATATTGCGCTGCTGAAGTTGCATGTTGATTGGGAAGCAACTAGATAACAAAATAGGAAATTTGAAGAGTGAAAGAACGTGGTACTTATATAATCACGGTATATTATAATTAGCATTTTAAAAAAATGTAATTTCCTCTTATACGGGCTTACGACACATGCGTAATTGACATAAGCATTTGGATGAAAATATATAAATAATTTAATTAAGTATAGCTTTGAACTCTCCTTTTGATCTTAAAGTGAGAATAATGTAATGAAATTATTATCAATCTTAATCATAGCGGGTTAGATTTTAGATATTCTATACAAGATCTTATGTTGTATTGTATAGTATAAATATTTATTATATAATTAAAATTTATTATATACGTATATAATATCAATTAAGATTCACAATATATAAATAAATATCTATAATATATAAACTATATTTTAAATTTACACTGAAGAATTTAAATGATGATACAAAGTTATTTATATCTATTAATAATTTCTTTAAAAAAAACTATAAAAATTTATTAAGAGATTGAGATAAACGATGGTAGATTGAAAGAGATATAAGTTGTTCAGAAAATAAATTATACACATCCATGCAAGCTAGAAAAAAGAGGATGTTGAGAATGTCTGATAAAAAAATTGGAGAGTGAGCACTTTCCAAGTTATATATTTTAATATATAATATAGAAGTTGATTATTGGATATACAATATCAATTGCTAAACAATCAGTATATATAGCAAACACTTTCTAAATCAACTGCCAAGTTACGTATTGTTGCTAGGAGATTGTTGAGAAACAAAAGAATGACTCTAATTCATAACATGAGAGTTCTAAGGAGTGTTATTATCTTTAGTATATTAATTATTGATGGGTTATGCAGGAGATGAAAAACAGAAAAAGAAGGTACTTATTTAGGAAATCAATATTGCTTGCTTGGATCGTTGGTCGAAGTTTTGGAGAGGAAGAACACCTATTCCCAGTACAGTATGTTTTTGGGTTTTCTTTTATATGTTGTTGTATGTTGTTTGACTTGATTTTGATCATTGTATACACTACTTATTCATAATATTGGAGTTGTTGCTTTGGTGTAGATGACCTGTGATTTTGTTTTATAAAAATATCTATGTCTCGTGTGAGCTTTTGTTCTATAATTTTATTGATAATAACTTTAGCATATATAAGTCACGATATATAGAAAAATTCTCACTTTGTTCCTATTTATTATAAGATTCAATTATCTAATTATTAAAATTAAATAATTAAAAGTTATTAATTTAGTTGACAACAATAAATTTATCTTAAATTTATAATTTTTTCTGAAACTATCATTATCATTAATATTCTTCTTTATCTTTTAATTATTTATCAATATAATCTCTCTTCTTTTAAGTAAGGGTATTTTAGTATAAAAATAATTAATGTAAGAAATATTATAGATTAAGTTTTATGTTGGGATGATAAACATAAAACAGATTCTCAATTATTTTTTAAAAAATATAAGCCTACATTTTGCATTGATTTTATTGGGAATTGACGAACAAAATCACATTCTACATTGGTTACTACCATGACCGATGTAAGATGATACTTTCTACAGTTGTGTCAATAACTAATGTAGGATGTCCATGCACATGCAAAATGTCTTATATTATCATGTTAAACAAACATCAATTTTGAAATCGATATGGTATGTCAACCGATGCTAAATGTGATTTCTATAGCAGTGAACACATACAAACGTAGCAGAAACATCCCAAAGAGTTAATATTGATTCAAAAAAAATCCTAACTATCTTAATTTAAAATATTTTTTATTATCTTGATTATCTTTATTAATATTCTTTATTTTGTTAATCATGTTAGCACTAAACTAATTAGAGTTAATGACAAGAACTAAAAAAGAGCACTAATTAATTAAGAAAAATACCGAGACCTAAGTCACAATTTTTTTACAAAGAATAAAATCAGACAAAATCATATTTACATAGACTTTAAATATATTTAAATTTTTTTAATTGTGTACTAAAATGGTGATGATTTTTTAAACCCCTAACAAGTTAGAGTTGTTAAAAACATTCGAAGATTAAGAAGAAGAAAAAACTTCATAATCTTTTTTATGACAATAGCAAAATTTAAATCTAAAACCTCGTATAAACTATTTAATTTGTCCACTAGACTAAAAAACTAGTAGGTTAAAGAAAGAAGAAAAAACTTCATAATGACAATTTTTTAATTGTGTACTAAACGGATATGCCACTAATATAAAGTGCTCAGAATCAAAACCTAACCAATGAAACACCTCTCTCACCATTTCCTTGAGTGACCAAAGTATCATATACATACGTTTGCACTGCTGCTTTTTACCGTGTGAATTGCGTGATTCATCATGCAAATATATTGCATTTTATTTCATCATAAAAAATGTTGTAATATTGAGTCACCACCTTCATAATTCCCCTGTACACAGTGGATTGGACATGGACACAAGATAATGCTGATGTTTGGCACCATTAACCCTCAATAATTAAAACACGTATTAGTAGCACTTTCTTGGACAAATCTTCGTCAGAAAGCGTTAATGTACGTCTTCTCCAAAGCCAGAAACGAGTGATAACTTCCATTCTTATGTCCCCCATTAACAAAGAATGCGAAATAATGTGCCTATGTGGCTAAGTTTGAGAATATAAACCATGTACTATAATAGGAAAGGTGGATCCTTATTGGTACGTAGTGCAACAAATAAATCAACAGTGCACATGGAAATAATGGTGATTAATTGGTGGGGCATGAGGATGACGCATAGCAACATTCTCGCCAAGGTGAGGGAAGTGGAAAACAGGTGATAGAGCAAATGAATCAAATGACCTTAAAAGTCATATCATTTGATGTTTTTCTTCTTTTTGTGACGTATATATCTTTTGAATTTTATATTAATTAAGTTAATAATTTTATTTTTCAATTAGTTTTTAATTATGCAGGACTTTAATTTTCTTAAATTGAAAAATAAATTTATTAACAAAGAAAAAATGTCAAGTGTTAGAATTATATTTGATAATATATTATTTTTTACAGACATAAGCCTATAAATATAAATATTATAAAATTACATTATTATTTAGTATAATGCGTTATATTAATATTTAGCACATACCGATAATATTTATCAACACCATATGCCAATGACATTTTCTTTTAGTTTAATATATATCGATCATATCAATATAAAGTTACAATATTAATTTACACTAATAGTAATAATTTAAAACAAGGCCATATTAACAAAAGTTGGTCTAAACCCTTAATACACATAATTTTTTGTCGTGGTAATTATTTTCATCAGTATTTAAATTTATCCCATCAACATAAATACAACGCTGTATTTAAATTTATAGTTGAAATAATATTCTATAAATTAAAATATTTTTAAAAGTTTTTTAAAATTAAAATTTTAGATATTTAGGTTTTTGTATTTTGGTATATATTTACAAACCGCTCAATAAATGGAACCTTTGTTAATTATATTAACTTCAAGTGAGTTATTAAATATAAATTTATTTTTGGAAAAAAATATAACAGGTGTTTTCTTAAACAAATGTAACTGAGGTGTTGTTATTATTAATATTGTCTTTTTATAAAAAGATGAACATTAATAATCAAAGAAATTAAAAATTTACTTTCGTTGATTTAGTACTTAAAAATTTACTTATTAGTTTATAGATTTAATATTTTTCAGGATTCTATTGCTAAAAAATTTATAATAGAAGAAGTTATCAATATTTCAACTTGTCTTGAGAGTTATTGTCAAACTCTTATTTTATATAATAATAGTAATGTTTATAAGTAGTTGGATTGAAACCTATTGTTCTTAACAAGGTGGATGTGGTCTACGTGGGTTCTAGACTCTATACGTCGGACGATGAGTCGATCTTGTTAAGGAGGGGAACTTGCAAAAGAAAGAAAAAAACTCTGACGCTTAAGTAAGTACGTCAATAATGAGAGTATAATTGAAGGTAAGTGTCTGAGGTGGTCTCAGAATATGTTCACCGTGGGTGAATTTGCAGTATGAATGAGTGAGTGAAAAAGATTAGATAGAACATGTATTTATAGCATGGAGCATGGGCCTTGGACCTTGGGCCTTTGTTGATAAATAATTTGTTGATAAGATAAACAGATAATATTAGGCTATTATATAATTCAAATAGAAGATAATGTGTACCTTGCAGATAGTCTGTTACTTATAGATAAGTAACAACTCGTAGATACTCTAAGATCTGTTAGGAGATGAAGTGGTTACAATTATTTGAATAAATAAGTGTAGTAGATAATCTATTGGCCAGGAAGACCCGGCTGTTGAGGGTTGATGTCCGCACTCATGTAGTAGGGCTGGCATGGAGGGCGGACACGTGTACAATAACCTCACAATAATGGTCACATGTAATTTTATCATTATGTATAATACATAAGCCCCCCAGCCTCTGAGCCAACTTGTGGGAGAAAGAGATTGAGTAAGTGTTGATGAAGAATGTCCATTGTCAAGGTTGGTGTTCTTGACAAGTAAAAGAATAGTGATTCAACAACATCCTGAGGGTGGACAAGTGTTGTCCAGTGTCAATGTTGATGATTTTGAGAAGTATAAGTGTGGAACTTTGTCAAGGCCCCTAGCCTGGATGTGTGTTGTCTGGGCTGTTACTGTTGAATTGTCCAGGGAGGACATACTTTAGTCTGTAGGTGAGGTTGGACATGTTAGGCAAGTGAAGTGTCTCGGTTGCCAATACCTGACCTTTGGAGTGTGCATTGAAAGTGAGCGTTACGCTTTATTCTTTCCCCAGATGTGTGCAACACAAGCGTCGTACTCGTGCATACGTGTCACTCAGGGAGTGGGCACGTACTAGAGTCGTGCGGTAATGGGTGAGTGGAGATTGGTCATGGAATGGATTGCAAGGGAGTCGTTTCACGTCTCTCCAGTAACTGAAAAGGTATGCCTCCATTTAAATGGAGGGGACGTTTGACATTGCCCTCACCGCTATACCTATCCCATTGCTCTGTTGCTTTCTTGTTGTTTCTTCAAACCTTCTCGGCTTTCTTCAACCTTCTTCACACCCATTTCTCTTTAATCTAAGGTACCATCTCTTCGCTTCTGAAAAATGTTTGTCTCTCCCATTTCTGACTCCACTCTAGGTATGGGAGGTAGAGATTCAAGTGGCTCGATTGAGTAGCCCCTTATGCACGAGTTGATCTCCATTGATGACTCCTCGGAGTAGGAGACCCATCGTGGAATTTCTGATGATGAGTCTTCTTCTTCAGGGAGGAAGGCTGACTCTCGTAGAGCAAGTGAGGGCATTTCTCGCCTTCGCCTGAGGGCAAGGCCTTATATCGCCCCTAGGGTTGGGGAGCCTCAGCCACTTACGATTCTTCCCCCTCCTGCTCCTGGATGGGTGAGACAGAGTGGCACTAGGAGTGCCAAGGCTTCCCCCCGTGTGCGTCATAGCCGTAGTGTTGGGTTGCCATCATCCACCCCGACCGTGTCTAGCTATGAATGGGTGAGAAAAGATGTTCTCAAGTATAGGTCTTCTCTCACTTCACTAGCTTACGTCAATGCCATGTGCATTCAAATACGGTTGATGACGCCTGAAAACTCCCACAAGATTGTTATTGAAGCTTGTGGGAGTGGTGACTTCCCGTTCTTAAGGGCGGCGCCAGGCGCTCCGCCTTTTTTCTTCATGTACTAGTGCTTCTTTGAGGTGCTGGGTCTACTTCTTCCCTTCTCTCCTTTTCAATGTGCTCTCTTAGACTTCTTGAACATAGCACCCTCCTAACTTCACCCCAATAGTTGGGCAGTGGTGAGAGCGTTCAAGATTTTGTGTCCGTTCTTCAATATCCGGCATAGTGTGTCGGTCCTTTTGTTTTTCTTTCATACGAAGTTGACAGAGAAGATAGGCTAAGTTTCCTTGAACAGTGTGTCCAAGAAACTGTTTGAAGTTAACTCAAATGTCTTCCATCATTTCAAGGATCGTTTCTTCAGGGTCCGTGACAGTGGTGTTGTGGCAGAAGGCCTGCCACTGATGGTTAACCAGGATAGGAAGCCTCGCTTCCCATTCTATTGGCAATCTGATCCCACCAGGTTCAGGTCATTCGACGAGGACTTGTTGACCCTGGTGGAGATAGTGGACAAAGCGATCCTGGAGCAATTACCAGCTTCCTTGGATATGCGAGCCATCTTGTCACCATCGTTGGCAAATGACCCTCTTGTTGCTTTGGACAATAACTCTTCTACCTTATTCCTCCTTCGGTCTTCTTTATCTTCTTGTGTGTGTGTATTTTGACTTTGCTTGACACTTATGATTTCTCTGTGTGCTTTGCAGGTATAATGGGAAATTTTCCCTATAGGCCATTAGTGAAGAATGTGGGTGCTGATGGTGGTGTTGTGCCACCTGCCCTTGTCCATCCTCCAGTTGGAGAAGAGGGTCGACCCGTTGTCAAGGTCGGCCCTGCTGATGTTGTTGTTGCTTTCCCCAACCCCTCCTCCTCCATTTTGGCTTAGAGGAAAAGGGGTGATGGTGATGAGACGTCTGGTCGCGAGAAGTTAAGGGCCTCTCGCAGCCTGCATGCAACGAGGGAGGCCGCTAGGCTTCTTCCTCGTGTTCCTGTCTCTCTGCCCCTTGTCCGTGCTTCGACTCCAGTGGTGGCGACTATTGTTGCCACTCACACTTCTACGGTTTCATCACCCATTGTATGGGCTCCTGCCCAAGTGGAGGTGACTACTACTGTTGCTCCGACTCTGACCCCTGCTGCTCCAGCTCCAATCCATGTCACGATTCCTGTTCCTTCTCCTCCTCCTCCTACTTCTACTAAGTTGTTGGTCCCTTTTGTGCCAGTATCTGCTTTGCCTTCATCTTCTTCTCGCACTATCACCTCCCTCAAGTTTGTGCTTGTCTCAAGGGAGGTTGACTCATTGTGGAGTGTAGGGCATGTGCTCGAGCGAAGAACTCTAACCCCTTTTGACAAAAATCTGATAAGGTCGACAGGGATTCAACGATCTACAGACTCTGCCAAGATCTTTCTTTAAAGGAGTTTGGCAATCTTGGAGAAAAATGGTCAACTCAACCAAGAGGTTGTAAGCATGGCAGGTTCCTTACCAAGAAGGATCATTTTCCATTACCTTTCATGGATCAAATGCTGGAGAGACTAGCAGGTCATCAATATTACTGTTTTCTTAATGGTTATTCAGGATACAATCAAATAAATGTTGATCCTGAAGACCAAGAGAAAACAACTTTTACTTGTACCTTCGGTGTTTTTGCTTATAGGAAAATGCCTTTTGGTCTCTGTAATGCACCAGCTACCTTTCAACGATCCATGCTTGCTATCTTTTCTGATCTTGTTTAAAAAGGCATTGAAGTATTTATGAATGCTTTCTTTGTTTTTGGATCTTCTTTTGATAGTGCTGTGTGTGTTTTCTATGATCCTCCTTGCTGAATTTGTTGAGAAAGTTGGCCTATTTGTTTAGTTAAGTCCTCTAGTTGCTGAGTTAAGAATTTATTATGAGCTAGGATGTCAATTTGAGTATCAAGCTCCAGGTGTGAGCAGCGAGGAACAATGTTCATAAACAATTGGGGCAATGAACTTGAAGAACACATTGGGCACTCCCTATGGGGAGCCAACTGCGCTAACATGCCAAGGAAGTATGGCACCTTGCTGAGCAAGATGAATATTTTCTAGCATATTGTCAACAAATCTATCATCCATAAACAGGGCTCAAAGGACTTCCTGTCCAATTCCTTTAAGTTCATTCTATATCACTTGATGGAGGGCACCCCCTTTGACTTGGTCAAGATTCTCTTCAATTGCTTTGCAACTGAAGTGACAAAGGACAAGAGCATCAAGAAGGAAATTACCATAGTGTAGTTCGGATGAAGGTCCTTGAGGCCCATGGAGTGATAAGGAAGTTCTTGTACGAGACTCTTGAAGAAGTACAAGACAAAATCTATTTGATGGTCTATTTTTGTCCAAACAGAAAGCCTTTATGCTAAGAGAATATTTCGAAGATGAGGCTGGTTGATGATGGCTTCTTCCAACGGACTCTCCAAGTGGATGATTCCATTCTTTCTGAACTTCACCAAAATGTTTGACTTCAATATTGGGTGAGATGACCAATTGGACGCAGTGTGCAAAAAAACTATAGAGGAAGAAGGCAAGGTAGACGCAGAAGCTTCACAAGCTAAGGAGAGAACCAAAAAAAAAGATAGACACCCCCTCTACCAAGGATGCACCTGTACCACAACGTCCACCACCATCTCTAGTTGCTCCTAAGACAACAAGTGCTTTGGCCCATGTGAAAAGCACTTCTTGCATTAAATGAAGAATTAGAACATGAAAAAGACTAAAGTTCCTTAGTCTCAACGTTCGTATTTTCAGAGCCTCTATCTAAACAAGATTTGAAGAGAAGAAAAATAAGTTGCAATTTTTGAACAAATGTCTTTTGTGTTGTGAACCATTCTCTTAGTCTTACTTTGGACAATACATAAAGTTTTAAAAGTTTATCCTTTGCTTGAAAAAATTATTTGCATTTGTGTTAAACTTTCATATCCTAAGTGAGTTGATTCTTGTAATATTTAAAAAAATTGTTTGTTTGTGAAAACCTAGAGAGACGAGATGTTATAGAATACTTTGGTAATCATCTTTGGTTAAGATTGTTGGTTGATTGTAGCCATAAGTGGCACAGAAAATATTTGCTTGTGACAATGTTGGTTAGGCAACCTTTCATGCAAAAGGAAAATTAAATGTAACTCAGATTGGGGTGAACTAATATAAAAAATTGTGTTCTTGTTATCTTTGTTTTTCACTCACATTTTCTCTATGGACAATAGTTTTTATATTAATAGAAATATTTTTTTGAAAAAGTTTATAAAAAATGCACATATACTTCTTATTCTATTCCAACTACTTAAAATCTTAAATACCTTATCGAAGTTAGTGATATCACCTTCTTTTAGGATCTTTTGATGATCATGTTGATAGTCCTCTAACATTTTAAATTCATCATCTAATGTTCAAAGGCTTTATTTATCATGCGTTCATACACTTTTTTTTTCTTTTTCGAACTTGAAGGATATCATTTTGTAATACCACGTATTTTTTATTTTTTGACAAATTAACGTAACATAATTGGAAACAAATTATCAATATATTAATAAAGTACTACAATCAGATAACAACTAATTCTTAATGTCAATGCATCTATTATAGGTGTACTGTACATAATGGTAAAATTACATGTGGCCATTATTGTGGGGTCACTGTGCACTGTTAGCCCTCCATGTCAGTCCTGCTACAGGAGCACGAACGTCAACCCTCAGCAGTCGAGTCTCCTGGCCAATAGATTATCTGCTACACTTATTTGAATAAATAAGTGTAACCACTTTATCTCCTAACAGATCTTAGAGTATCTATGAGTTGTTACTTATCTACAAGTAACAAACTATCTACAAGTAACATTATCTTCACTCACTCATTCATACTGCAAATTTACCCACGGTGAACATACTTCGAGACCACCTCAGACACTTACCTTTAGTTATACTCTCATAATTGATGTACTTACATGAGCGCCAGACTCCTTTCCTTTGTTTTGCAGGACCCCCTCCTTAACAAGGTTGACTCACCGTCCGACGTGCAGAGTCTGGAACCCACTTGGACCACATCCACCTTAGTGCGTGGCATTTCCAGATTTTGGTAAGAACATTTGGCGCCCATAGTGGGGCCGCAGTAAAACTTACCCTGCAGCCTCGCATTCTTCAGATCATACTCGTCGCCCACCTACGTCAATGGTCAATGTGTTCCAGTTTTAGGCGCCACACTCCCATTGAGATGTCCGACCCTCCTCAGACGACCATGACTAACACAGACACCATTTAACAACTCCAAAACAACATAACGGAGATGGAGAGAAGACATGAAGAAGTATTCCGAAGGCTAAAAGCTTATCATAACCAGCTGGAGACCCAAGTGAGACGCCCCCAGGGTGACGAGCACTCACCCTTCACGGGAAACGAACACAGTCAAGGAGAATTACATCCCTGACAAATTGTAAACCCTCATGGCGGTCCTAGTTCATCACAGGTTTACCGTCTAGAAGGGCAGACAACACGACGACACCCTTTTGTTGATCGTATTATGGAAATTGCCATTCTTTCTGGGTTGAAATCTCTCCATCTAGAAAGGTACGACAACAACACCGATCTGGGCGAGCATTTGGATGCCTTCCTCACTTAGGAAAACTTGTACACAAATAATGACATTGTGTTATGTCGAGTGTTTCTTACCTCTCTCAAGGGAGCAGTGTTGACATTGTATGGTGGACTCCCCCCAAGGTCCATTGATAGTTTCGACACCCTTGTCGAGATATTCAATGCACAATATGCGACCAGCCGCTCTCACGAGTTAACTTCCGCTGCACTAGCCACTCTGCGTCAAGCAGATGATGAACCTCTCCGAAGGTTCATGGAACGATTTAGATGAGTAGATATTCAAATCAAAAACATCAATCCTGAGGTGGCATTACACTCTATGATGTTGGCTTTACGACCAGGTAAATTTGTGCAAGAAACCACCTTCTAGCATAGACGAAATACGAGGTTTGTAAAAAGGACATAATAATCCCTTAACTGGAAACAGACATAGGGGACGACTTAAAGACAAATATAGGAACCGGGATATTGACAGAAGAAGAGACATAACAGAAGACAGGGGAGACAAAGGCAACAACAGCCCAGGCAGGAACGTCAACCTCCTCGCCAATAGGAGAATGAGCTTGCCCAACGCATCCTAGGTGTAATCAACACCATCGTGGGTGGGTTCTCTTACAGAGGATCATCCAGCCAGTCTCGAAAGAGACACCTACATGCTATACGGGACATCGATATCAACTATGTCGATGCTCCCCCACCATGGAGCCTCCTCCTATTACATTCACAGATGCAGATTTCAAGGGGCTCAATCCTGTCAACAAGGATGACCCAATGGTGGTTTCCCTTATAATTGCCAACTTCAAAGTGTTGAAGGTCCTCATTGATCAGGATAGCTCCGCTGACATTCTATACTTCAAGACTTTTCAGAAGCTGGAGGTCTCATCAGACATGATTCAACCTCACCCTGGACCTCTCCTGGGCTTTGCAGGAGAAAGGGTAGAAATCGGGGGCTACATGGACCTTATGACCAACTTTGCTCAAGGTTCACTCTCGGGGAGTTTTACCATCAGGTATTTAATTATTGATGCGACACCTCTTATCTTGCTTTGATTGGCAGGAAAACACTGAACGAGCTTGCAGCCATGGTCTCCACGCCTCACTTGAAGATGAAATTCCCTACCATGACGAGGAAATAGTCACCATATAGGCATATCAGAAACAAGCTCGACAGTGCTACGCAAAGAGTTTGAAAGTGACACCATGTCCTCCCAGCAGGGAGTCGGGCAGATACCATCCACTTCGGGGGTACTAGTCAGGTCATGAGCATAGACAAAGGGTCCACCCTTTATACCCTAATTGTTTATATAGCTCACCAGGACGACACCGTCGATGTAGATCCACGCAATGACAATGTCGATAAAGGACCAAAACCAATTGAGGAACTCGTCAAATTGCAGCTCGTACCCAAACCTGGGCAATGTACACAGCTTAGCAAAGATCTCACTGGTCATGAGCACAGACACACAGCCGACGTGCTCTGCAAAAATGCGAACATGCTCACTTGGCAATCGTCTGAAATGTCGAGCATCAATCCCAGCATCATATGCCACTAGTTGGCAATATGCCCACAGGCCAAACAGATAGCCAGAAGAAGCAGAAGATGGGAGAAGAAAGATGCAAGTGATAAGTGTCATATCTTAGTAAAATTCGGATTACATTTGAAGCACTTATCTTGTGTTTTAACTAAGAATATCTATCAAAATTTGCCCTAATCTAGTTAGTTTATGTTGAGCACTTAGCATTTATGTTTCTCGAAGATTCATCCAACTTTCCTTTTTATTTTGCTAGCGTTCGTGAAATTCTGGAGCTTCCGTAAATTTAAAGCAAGCAAAAATGACTAAAATAAGTAAATCTGGGAGGTGCAGCAAGTAATTCAGCCCAAAAGCCCAAAAGAAACTTCTGGCGGTACAATTAACTCGCCCAAGCGAGTGATCCCAGTGCATTTTGCTCGCTTGGGCGAGCAAAATCAGCAAGTGGGCCTCGAAGTTGGCAAATGGACGTGCAAGTGGGCTGCAAGTTGCATTTAACTCGCCCAAGCGAGTATTTTATGAAGGAATTGGTCGCTTGGGCGACCAATCTCGTACAGAACCACTTCTATAAATAGCCATGCACCCCTAAGCCAAAAATGACATTTTTGCAAAGCTAATTTTCTCTCCTTCCTCTTGCTCTAAGCTTTTCCTAAGCTCTTGCTTCTTTAAATCCTTGTTAGTAGATAGTTTAGGTTAGTGAGAGAGGGAAAATTAGTGAGGAAACTCTGCCGAAACGGGAAGCGGTGATGAATCCTTTCACCGAGTTTCCTAATGAGGTTATGCCCATGCTTGGCTAGCTTTTCTCGAAGGATTGGATGTACTCTTCTTACCCTTATAGTATTTCTTTTGATATTTATTGATGCATAAGCTGTTTCTATTTATTATTGGTAAATTTATTCCGTACTTAACGCTTGAATCTACTTGATCAATAGTTTCATGAATTAAGGTTTTTAAGTTTAACTAAAAAGTACTCTTAAAACTCGAATTGGATAAATTTACTCTTTACGTTACGTTGCTAGACATAGAGCATAACGTTTAGATTGTAAATAAACACGCGAATATAATCGTAACGCTGGGATATTTATTTCATATGCGAGGGATCGATATTTGATAAATATTCTTAGGATTCTCAAATGCGAGGGATCGATTTGGGGTGATTTTATGTGTGCATCAATAATAAAAGAAAATAACTTATGCATGGTGATATTAATTGAATACTAAGGGTATGAACGATGAAATCCAATCCTACGTCCGTAATTTAATCAAATTTGTTTTATTAGTTTTCGTAATCTTCCATAATTTTCCGTAATCTTTCGTAATCAGTTTATTATTTCCGCTTCTTCTAAATTTTCATAATTTCTGTTAATCTGCAACTACATGAAACTCTGTTCACACTCATTGTACATAACTATTAAACTGGTAAGCTTTATTTGAATTAACTGAGTAAAAATCAAGTCCCTGTGGAGACGAACTTTTATAAATTTTGTAACTTACAACGACAATTGGTACGCTTGCCAAAAGTCCAATAGCAAGGCAGTGAAAGAAGAGGTCGACAAGTTACTAAAGGCCAACTTCATCAGAGAAGTCAGATACTCTACCTGGCTCACCAACGTTGTAATGGTCAAAAAGGCTAGCGGCAAGTGGCGTATGTGCACAGACTTCATCGACCTCAAGAAAGCATGCCTAAAAGACGCATACCCATTGCCCAACATTAACAGACTGTTCGATGGTGCTTCAGGGTTCCTGATCTTAAGTTTCCTGGATGCATACTCCAGGTACAACCAAATCAGGATGCATGCCCCAAACGAAGAGAAGACGACATTCATTACTAAAGATGCCAACTACTGCTACAGGGTCATGCCTTTTGCCCTAAAAACTGCAGGGGCCACATACCAACGGCTAATGTACTGGGTCTTCAAAAAATAGATTAGACACAATGTTGAGGTCTATGTTGATGACATGATCGTTAAATCTCAGAGGATATCCCAGCACGTAAAGGACCTAGAAGAAGTGTTTGAAGAAGTACATAGGTATGAAATGCGTCTCAACCCAAAAAAAAACACATTTGGGGTGGGTGGTGGAAAATTCCTCGATTTCATGATCACACATCGTGAAATTGAAGCCAACCCAGACAAATGTACGGCCTTATTATGGATGCATAGCCCAACCAACGTCACTGAAGTTCAGAAACTGAATGGAAGACTAGTGGCTCTGTCCAAATTCCTCCCAAAAATCGTCAAAAAGGCGAAGCCTTTTTATAGGATGCCTAACAAGACCGAACCTTTCCTCTAGGACGAAGCTTGGGAGCATGCCTTTGAGACATTCAAGAGGACAATTGTTGCACCGCTTATCTTGAGTCGACCTAGACCGAAGGCACCATTGCTTCAATATCTCTCAGTTGCAGACGAGGCTGTCAGCTCAGCACTTGTTCAAGAAGAAGGGAAACATCAACTCCATATCTATTTCACTAGTTGCATGCTACATGATGCCGAGAAATGCTATCAAATGATAGAAAAGATAGCCTTGGCACTCGTCATTATTGCCAAATGCCTTCGACCCTATTTCCAAAGTCACCAAGTGATAGTTAAAACTAACTATCCCATCAAACAGGTACTACAGAACCCCAAACTGGCAGGCAGGATGATCGCATGGTCAATCGGATTTTCAGAGTTTGACCTTCAATATGCACCTCGCGGTCCCATGAAGACACAATTCATGGCGGACTTCCTAGTGGTATTTGCGGGAAAGACAAATCCACCCTAAACTGGTGGAATCTCTACGTGGATGAAGCGTCTAATGTGAAAGGAAGAAGAACATATATCATTCTTGAGGGACCTGGTAACATCTCGCTAGAGCAAGCCCTCAAGCTTAACT
Organism: Glycine tomentella; assembly: GCA_007407185.1. NCBI lineage: Eukaryota > Viridiplantae > Streptophyta > Magnoliopsida > Fabales > Fabaceae > Glycine > Glycine tomentella. The sequence goes on along the minus strand of PYAF01000958.1, from coordinate 70,627 downwards.
TCAAAGCTTCAAACAACCAATCCGAGTATGAGGCACTCATAACAGCCCTTAAGCTTGCAAAAGAAGTCGAGGCTAAATGTCTGAGGTGCTATTCCAACTCATAACTCGTTCAGGGACAGGTCGCCAACAAATTCCAGACCAAAGAAGTCATACTTCTCCAGTATTATCACTTGGCCAAGACACTCATCGATAACTTCGAGTGTTCTGAGATGTATCATATACCGAGAGAGAGTAACATCAGGGCTGACTTGCTCTCCAAGCTGGCCAGTACTAAGAAGATAGGGCACTTCAAGACCATCATCCAGGAAACACTCCAAACTCCTACCATAGACACCTAAGAGGTAATGGTAGGCAAAAAGGAGGAACCTAACTAGATGACCCCTTAAAGAAATTTTCTCACCAAGGGGTACTACCGACAGATGAAAACAAGGCCCGACGTCTAAAGAGGAAAGTCAGCTATTATGTCATCCTTAATGGCGAACTATTTAAAATAGGGATGACAGCACCTCTGCTCAAGTGCCTAGACAACCAGTAGGCGAACTATGTCCTGACAGAGCTCCATGAGGGGATCTGCGGTCTCCATACAGGGGCGCTCCCTTGTCACCAAGGTAGTATGAGCAGGACACTACTGGCCGACACTCAAGACCATTGCCTTCTATTTCACCCGGAGGTGCCAAAGGTGTTAGGAGTTTGCGGATGTCCCACAGACTCCCCTTGACAACCTTCACACTCTGACCTCTCCTTGGCCCTTCGCTATGTGGGGGATGGACATCCTAGGGCCACTACCAAAAGCTCCAGGAATGGTCAAGTTGTTATTGGTGGCCATCGACTACTGTTAGGACTTTCGGCAAGCCTACCGATTTGTCGTTGTAAGTTACAAAATTTATAAATATCGTCTCCACAAGGACTTGAGCTACTCGGTTAATCCAAATACAACTTAACAGTTCAATAGTTATGTACAAGTAGGAAGAGCGGAATTTCATTTGTTTAAGAAAGTAACGGAAAATAACTAAACTTAGCAAAAACAAAATATACTTATGAGAAAATGGGATTGGATTTCATCATTCTTATCCTTAGTATTCAATTAACGTTTACCATGTATAAAACAATTTCTATCTTTATTGATACACACTATTTTACCCCGAATCGATCCTTCGCATTCGAGTTCTAAGGATATCTACCAAATATCGATCCCTCGCATATGAAGTAAATACCCCAGTATTATAATCGTAATTGCGTGCTTTATGCAATCATAACGTTATGCCTTATTCCTAGCAATGTAATATAATGAGTAAAATCATTCGGTTCAAACCCTAAGATTACTTTCCAGTCTCACTTAGGGTCAAATTCATGAAACTAGTGATCAAGTAGAATCAAGCATTAAAGACAGAATGAAATTACCAATAAGGAATAGAAACGATTCATGCATAAATAAATATTAAAAGATAGACATAGGGTTAAGAAGATTACATCCAATCCTTAAGAGAAGCTTAGCCAATCATTGCAGATAGCATCCTTTTAATAGAAGAATCGATAAAGAGAACCATCACTGCTTCTTTTCGGCAGCGTTTCCACACTAATTCTCACTTCTCTCACTTTCCTAACCTAATATTATTATTTAAGCTTCTAAACTAAAGAACAAGCTTTAGCAAGCAAAGGAAACAAAAATTAGCCTCCTTTCCTCTCAAAATCATTGGCTATTTATAGAAATCTCCCTCCTGCCAGCTTCACTCGCCCAAGCGAGTGGTTTGCTCTTTGTTTGCTCGCCTAGGTGAGTTAACCTTATCATCTTGGGACTTGAAGCTCGCCTGGGCAAGCCAAATACACTAGAGGAGCTCGCCTGGGCGAGTTAGAATCTTAATGCTAAAGAAAGCTTTGGGCCTGGATGGGTTTTGGGCCTATTTTGCTTGTAACACCGCCCATATTTTCTTTTTAAGCCCTTCTTGCTTGCTTTGCTTGTTCGTAAGCTTCAGAATTTCCACGAACCTATCAAAATACAAAATATGATTGGACAAATATTCAAAAATATGAAAACAACATTCATCTAAGTACTAAATACAAACTAAATAGGTTTTAGGGCAAGTTTATAGACAAAGTTATTGAAATCAAAAGATAAGTGCCATCATTGAAACCATAATTTGACTGAAATATGACACTTATCAACTACTTCACCAAGTGGATTGAAGTATTGCCTTTATGTGAGATAACGACTAGTGAAGTAGAAACCTTCACCTAGAAACATCTCATATGCAAGTATGGTTTACCTTCACTATCGTTATTGACAATGGTATGCAATCACAGACCTATGAAGACTTCCTTACACGGCTAGGTGTCAAACACTTGGTTACTTCTGTCGAACACCCCCATACTAATGTTCTGGTAGAGGTAGCAAACAGAGTGATCCTCCGAGCCTTACGTACCAGACTCAACAAGTCTAAAGGCCTTTGGAAGGAAGAACTCCCCAGTATACTTTGGGCTTACGATTGCTTACCATAGTCAACTACTCATGAAACCCCCTTTCGACTCACATATGGTACTGATGCCATGATTCCTGTCAAACTTGGGGAACCATCAACAAGAAGGTTGCTATTTCAAGAGCAACACAATGAAGAAAACATGAGGGTCAAATTAGAAACCAAAGAAGAAATTCAAGACATGGCCAGATTCAGAGAAGAAGCTACCAAAATTCGGATGAAAAGAAGATATAACACTAAGGTTCAACCATGAACCTTCCAGCCAGGCGACCTAGTCCGAGTTTCCGGAGTGAAGCCAAAAAAGATCCCCGCGCATGAAAGCTTGGACCCAACTGGGAAGGCCCATTCAGGATTGTCGCCAGCCTGGACAATTGAGCATACAAGCTACAAGAACTAAGTGGTAAAGAGATTCCAAGAACGTGGAATGCTACCCACCTGAAGTTATACTACAACTGATGAATCAAAGGCCGAATGGTGTACTCTTTTTCCTACTCGACTTTTTTTCCTATAAAAAAATAGGGTTTTTGCATGAGAGGTTTTAATGAGTCCTATTCGATGAGCAACAAGTTTTGGCTTAAGAGGTTTTAACGAGGTCCATTCGAGGAACAACAAGGAGAATATGTACTTTAATTGCCACATTAATAAAACATTTCTCTTTCTGAATTACATGTACTTGTCTCAAATTTGCAGGAACATAGTAAAATTTAGGACCAGCACCTGACTACTCTCCAAGGTCCAGCGTTGACAAAACCCAGGACCAGCTCCTGGTACTACTCAAAGGTTCTTAAAATCAAAGGTCCACCCTTGGTGAGCCTTACTAAAATTCAGGGCAGACACGTCTTGGTAATCTCCAAAGGTTCGTAAAACCCTAGGACTATCCTAGGTGGACCTCCAGCAAAACCCAAGGCAGTCCCTTGGTCGATAACAGTCGCTTAAAACCCTAGGGCCAACCTTTGGTAACACCCTAGGTGGACCTTCAGCAAAACCAATGACCAGGTCCTGTTAATATTAAAGGTTCATAAACCCAAGTCTTGGTAGACCTTAAACTCCAAAATCCAGGACGGACGCGTCACTGGTCGGTCTCCAATGGTTCTTAAAACCCAAGATAATCCTTGGTGAACCTCATCATCGCTAAGTTTTCCTTGGTGGAAACTCAAGGTACGTAAGGTCTATCCTTGACATATTTTACTATTCCTAAACTTTATCTTTGCAGGAGTACAAGTTCCAAGGAACACAAAAACCACGGTTCATCCTTGGTAGACAAAACCCAAGGCCCGTCTTTGGTATACGAAACCCAAGGTCCGCCCTTGGTATACGAAATTCAAGGTCTATCCTTGGTGCACAAAACCCAAGGTTTGCCCTTAGTATACCAAAACCAATACATGCTCTTGGTACATTCACTCTTTTAGAGCCTCGAAAAGTAGGACCAAAAGATTATTTGTTTTGTAGGAACAGGTGTCCAAGGTCCACCCTTGACGCTCCAAACCCAAGACGCGCTCTTGGTACACCCTTGACATTCAAAACCCAGGATACAATCTTGGTAAGAAATTTATAAACAGAAGACTGTATACAAAAACATAGAAGATTGAAGAAAGAAGAATATTTTCATTCAATTGATTGTCAGCATTACAATAGCCTTCATGGCCCAAAACCAAAAAGCAAAAAATACAAAAGATGGCCTTCTAAACATTAGCCCCATCATCCTACTCCTCATCAGCGCCCTCCTCAGCGGAGTCAATCTCTTCCTCATCAACCAGGACTTCGCCTTTCACATCCTTGAAAGGGTCAAAGAGACCCAAGTCAAGATCTTTGGCAAAGAGGTCAGTCTGCCTGACAGCCTTGAGGAAGCCCTTTTCATGCTGCTCTATAGCCTCTCGCTTCTAAATAACCATATCCTCATCAAGTTCCTTGCTGATCGCCATCTCCATTACAAGCTTGAGCTCAAACTCCCTCAACCTTGCCTCCAAGTCAGCCACCTTCCTAGCAAGCTCCTCCTTCTCGGTAACAATCTTGTTGGCCTTAACAGCCAAGTCTTTTTTCTCCTTCAGCAAAGCCTTTCCTGGGTGACCAACTCATCACCTTCCACCCAGGTGTGCAGCAGCTTGGCCAAAGCACCACCGGCCTTGGCAGACGGTTGGTGGTGAGACCCGACCACCTCAGCAAGTGCCACCACGACACCGTTCAGCTTTGCATGCTCCACCCGCCAGATGTTGAGGATGGAGAACTTCATCCTGGCTAACTCTCTCTCAATGGCTTGGGCAATCAATTAAGAAGTCAACTTCACAGGTATACCAAGAACCTTACCCACCAAGTATCCTCCAATGACCTCATTATGGTAGACTTTGGTTATTCTCCAGAACTCACAGATGAATTCATGCACCACCACCTTGGGGTCCTCAAAGAAGTGGTGGATGTCGCACAACATGGGGTGTGTCTTGATAACGTAGCTAGCATTCTCCAATGACTCAATGTCGAAGAAATGTTCAACGTGAACCTTGGGCTCTTTGTCTTTCAATGAAACTTTTGCAACAATGATGGACACTGATGCGTGTCTAACGATTTGTACAGCCTCACCTTCGGATGAAGTAGATGGTATATTATTCCTGTAGTCAGGTTTAGCTTAGGTGATTTGGATTGGGTTTTGTTTCTTGGTCATTGCTAGGGTTTCTGGAAGTTTTTGAAGGAAGGATAAGGTTTTGGGTGCAAAGGTTTCTAAGGGAGAGAGAATGCAAAAAATTTACTGAAGGTTGCCAATGAAAGGTCGAGGTGATTTTATGATGGTGATGGTTAAGTGTTTGGGAAGAAGAGAGATAAAACGTGGGGGGAAGTTGAAACGAAGTGGGATTTTTCAAAAAAAAAAAAAGAAAAACCTAACCCGCTTTAAATAACTTAACACAAAAACACTCAAAACATTGTGTTTCATTAAATTTGCGTCCAATGGTCACAGTCCATATGTTGGACGCATGTGTCTAGTGCACATATACTTACCAAGCTCATTGGACGATAGGTCCTTTGTAATCTTAGTGGTGTGTTGAGACTTTTCACATAGATTTGAAGCTTCAGTCCATACAGAACATGTGAAGTCTTTCTTTTAACAAGATTAACTTGTCCTCAATAAGGGCTTTTGTAAATAAATCAGCAAGCCGATCTTCTGTGGATACCAACGATAATTCCACAATACCTTTCTGAATGTGATCCTTTATGAAATGATGTTTTATTTCTATATTTTTGGCATGTGAATGCATGATGGGATTTTTGGAAAGATCTATGGTAGCAATATTATCGCAAAGAATATGAATGTTACTTTCAAACAAACTATAGTCCCCAAGATGATGTTTGATCCACCAGAGTTGAGAACCAAAGCTTGCAGCTGATATATACTCTGCCTCTGTTGTTGATAGAGCTATTGTTTCTTGCTCATCCAAGAAACTAAACATCCACCAATGAAGTGATAGCCCCTACCGGTGCTTTTTCGTTCTATTCTATCTCCAGCAAAATCCGCGTTGCAGTAACCAAGCAGCCTATATTCCTTTTCTCTCTTAAAGCATGGACCAAGGTTAGGAGTTCTGATCAAATATCTACATAAGCTTTTAACAACAGATAGATGAACTTCCCTTGGTTCCTTTTTAAATAAGCACAGAGACATACAATGAACATAATGTCAAGTCTGGATGCACTACGATACAAAAGAGATCCTATCATTCCTCTGTATGTCTTTTAGTCCACCTTCTTTGATTAATTGCCCAGTCCAAGTATAGTGGTTGGATGCATGGGGGTTTTCATATGTTTAGCATCGTCCTCTTGAAATTCTTCAGAAGTTCTTTCACATTCTTGGTTTCATATATGTATATGCCTTTGTTTGCTTGCTTGATTCCAAGTCCAAGGAAGAACTTCAATTCTCCCATCATACTTATTTTGAACTTTTCCTGCATAAACTAGGAAAAATCCCCGCACAGAGAGTCACTAGTAGCATCGAATATGATATCGTCCACATATATCTGGACAATTAGGAATTGATTTCCATAATCTTTGCGAAATAGAGTAGTATCTACCTTTCCTCTTAGGAAACCATTTTCAGTTAAAAAGAACTTAACTTTTCATACCAAGCTCGAGGAGCTTGCTTTAAACCATACAAGGCTTTATTAAGTTTAAAAACATGATGAGGGTACATATAACTCTCATATACTTCTTCCTTAATAAGACCATTGAGGAACGTGTTTTTTACATCCATTTGATACAACATCACACCATGATGGGCAACAAAGGATAGTAAAATGTGTATTGCCTCTAGACAAGCAACACGAGCAAAGGTTTAAGTATAATCTATACCTTCCTGTTGTGAGTAATCTTTGGCCATAAGCCTATCCATATTCCTTACAACTTTACATGTCTCATCCAGCTTGTTTCTAAACACCCACTTTGCTCCAACAACATATTTGCCTTTGGGTAGTTCTACAAGCTTCCAGACATCATTTTTCTAAAACTGGTCTAACTCTTCTTGCATTGCTTTGACCCAGTACTCATCAGACATAGCATCATCTTTGTGTTTTGGCTCAATCTCATACAATAGCGTTGTATGCTTGAGAGAGTTCCTTGTCTAGACTTTGTCCTTAGGATCACCAATGATTTGAGACTCTAGATGATGTTTTCTTAACAAGCATCCAGTTGGTTCTCTAACTTCTTTAGGTTGATCGTCCACTAATGTGTTGGACGCAAGCTCATCTTGATTAGACATAGTAGCATACCTGACGATATTTTCTATTTATATTTTTTCAAAAGACTCATCCAGCTCTGACATTGCAATGTCAGGCTTGTTGTCATTAAATCTTACATGAATTCCCTCTTCCACAATCAAGGTTTTGGAGTTGTACACTCTAGATGCCTTGGAAGATTTAGAGTATCCATGTAAGATTCCAGAATCACAATTGGAGTCAACCTTTCCAAGGTTATCCTTGGTTTATAAGAGGAAACACTGACATCCAAATGGGTGGAAATAAGAGATGTTGAGCTTTCGTCCCTTCCACAATTAACAGGGAGTCTTCTTTAAGATTGGCCTTATATAAATTATATTTAGTAAATAACAGACAGTGTTTACTGCTTTAGCTCATAAGTGTTTGGGAGTTGAGTGATCATTAAGCATGATCCTAGCCATTTCTTTAAGAGATTTGTTTTTCCTCTCAACAACTTCATTTGTTGTGGTGGAGTGGAAACATTGTGGTGAATACCATTCTTTTCACATAATTATCAAAAAGATTGTTTTCAAACTCTTCCCATTATCAATTATGATTGAAGAGATACAAATGCCTTTTTCATTTTGAATCTTTTTATAGAATTTATAAAAGGTATAAAAAGACACATGTTTGTGGACTAGGAACCTAACCCATGTCCATATAGTGTAATCATCCACTATGATCACTCTATATATGCGTCCAGAGAGGAATGCAGTCCTGGTTGGTTCAAACAGGTCAAGGTGAAGGAACTCTAATGGTCTAGAAGTGGAAACAATGTTTTTGGCTTTAAAAGAACTTTTTACTTGTTTCATTTTCTGGCAAGCTTCATAAAGGGAATCATCTTGATATGGCAGCTTTGGAAGTCCTCTTAAGAGGCTCTGCTTTTGAAGCCTTAAGATTAACCTCAAGTTAGCATTGCCAAGCTTTTTATGCCATACCCAGTAATGCTCTTTGACTGAGAGTAAACACGACACCTTTTGACTGGACAAATCACCAAGTTTAATCTTATAGAGATTTCCTTGTCTCTTAGCAGAGAAGAGTGAGGAGTTTTCCTTATTCTGGATGATACACATATCCTTGTTAAAGGTGACATTGTATCCACTATCACATGATTGACTTAAGCTTAGTAAATTATGCTTCAACCTTTTAACAAGTAAAACATTATCTATAGGAAGGTATGGAGCAATACATACTTTGCCTACACCAATTATCAGACCTTTTTGATTCCCTCTGAAAGTGACCATCCCACCAAACATTGGGCTTAAGGATTGGAACATAGAATTTTCTCCTATCATGTGTCATGAGCAACCACTGTCCAAGTATCATGATTGGTGTTTCTTTTCTGCTATAAAGGACATCTACAACATGAATTATTTTTCTCTTAGGTACCCAAATCTTTTTGGGTCCTTTTTCCTTGTTATCATGTAGGTGTTGGTAAGCACTAGACAGACCCTTTGACGAATTTCCATTTTTAGGAATGTCCTTGCACTTATGAGTTTCATGACCCACTCTTCCACAAAAATAGATAACAATTACTTTTTCACCATGTACAACCTTTCTGCCTTTGAAACCATGGCCAGATTTGTCTTTGGGGTTTCTTCGCACCTTAATAATTTTATTAAGGGCTTCATGACCACCAAAAAGTTTGCGTAGTTTATCTCTCAAGGTTTTTATCTCCTCATAGAGTTTTACAATCTCAGGAGGTAGTTCCTTCAAGACTCCACGTCCCTTAAGCTTATAGTTCAAATAGAAAGACATTTTTTGGAATGCTGACATTTTATCTAGAGATTTGAGTTTTTCTTCTTCAACTTATCAAGTTCATCATTAACAAGGGTGCATTCTTTTTAAAGTAAGAGTTATTGTTTGAGCATTTCCTTGTGCCATTCTTTTGAATCTTCAAGAGTTGTGGTTAAGGATTTTACCTTTTCTTTTGAGTCTTGAAAATCCTTAAGAAAAGTTTTGCATCCACTGGATACCTTATTGAACAGTAATGCCTGCTATAGAATTGACTGTGTATAATGCCCCTTTTTATTTATTTAGTGAACCCTTGTTTTTATCAAATTCAAAATGTTGCGGAGACGGGATTTGAACCCGTGACCTCAAGGTTATGAGCCTTGCGAGCTACCAAGCTGCTCTACTCCGTGATAAAGAGAAGAATTGATAACTAAAGAACAAAAACAAAGATGGAATGCGTCCCTTTACCATATCTGTACAAATAGAATAAACCATTTATACATAACGGTAAAGGGAGACTTCCTCACACACAAAGGCATCTTGTACACTACCAGGTGAAGTGATTTTCAAGACAAAATCTTAGGATCTGCATGCTCTCTTTCAAGATGTTAAAAATGTTTATTTATTTTTCTATAAGCTTTAAAGACGATAACAGAGGCAAATAGGAGTTGATTGTATCCTTTAATTAAGTCTGCTCTGGATTCGAATATTACCTCCTCACCATCAGAGTTGACAGTGTCCTCAGGCTGAGAGTCCTCATCATTCTAACTCACATCCATTGCTAGTTATGCCTTACTGGTGGACGCATCAGCCACCAAACAAAGGTTAGCTTCTTCCTCACTATCCTTGTTAGATGAGGAATCGTCCAGGTCTTCCCAAGTCCTCATGAGGATCTTCTTTTTGGACTTGAAGAATTTCTTTTTCTTATCCTTTGAATTTTCAAGGTCAAGACATTCAAACTTAAAGTGCCTTGTTTTCTTAGACTCATAGCAGATGATTGAACTTTTCTCTTTCTTGTGGAAGAATCTTTTGGACGATCTGTTTAACCTGGAGGAGTTCTAGTTTTTCCACATCTTTCTGATCTTTCTTGTGATCATACTTAGTTCATCATCTTCTTCATCGGAGTCATCATCATCGGATTCTTCTTCAGAAGCATCAATCATGACAAAGGCTTTAAACGATGACTCTTTAGACGCAGAGTTGCATTTTGGTCTTTGAACTATAAGGGTTAGTGATTTCCCTTTCTTTGTTCCTTCCTCTTGAGCAAGTTCTTGCTCATGGACTTTAAGGATTCCAACAAGTTCTTCAAGAGTCATTGAATAAAGATTCTTGATGGCTCTTAATGTTGTAACTTGTGGTCTCCACTTTTTGGATAAACTTCGTAAGATTTCTACCTAGAGATTGAAACTCATTTAGAATGGTTTGGAAGCATCCAAACATGGCTTGGATATCTTCTCCCTCTTCCATACTAAAGAGTTCATACTTACGTGTCAGAAGGCTCAACTTGTTACATTTTACCTCAGAGGACCCTTAATAGGTAATGACTAAGGTGTCCCACATTTGTATAGTGCTTCTGAAGCTGTGATCTTCGAAATACTCTTTTGAGATAGAGCGCACAACAAAGCATTGCTTTGATACTGACTGAAGTACTTGAAAAACACTAGAAGGGGAGTGGAATAGTGTGATGGATAAAAACTTAGTCTTTCGAAAACTATTAAAAAGCTTTTCTTAAACAAATATGAGTGGACGAAGGGTTTCGTCCAATAGGTTCAAAATCACTTTATGCTTTAGAAAACCAGTTCACAAAACTTGGATACAGTAGTGTAGGAATAACTTACAGAAGCAGACTAGTTAAATAGAAACAATAAAGAAAACACAAAGGTTTTATACTAGTTCACCCCAAATCTTAGGGTACGTCTAGTTCTGCTTCAAACCTTGAAAGATTTCATTAATCAATTCTTTGATTACAACCAAGAATTCTCTATGTCACTTCTAGCTACAATGAGTACTCTCTAGGTCACTCCTGATACTACACTTAATCTCGCCCTAAGATTAAGACCCAAATATTTTTTGTCATTAAGCCACTTCTGACTTTCACAAAGAGTGTTTACACAATAGGCTCGAATACAATGAAACTCACTAACTTACCAAAGCTCAGATGCACTCAATTTTCTCAAGTTTCTTTCATCTAATAGATTGACAACATTACAATACTTGTCCGTTTTGTCTCAAAATGTTCTCTTGTAATTCGATCATATTAACACGAACATCTTCAAGCTTTATATAGACTTCAGAGCTTCAATCCATTGAGAAATCGCAGATAGCCATTGTCTAATTTAGCGCTTGACATGAGGTCAAGAGAGTGTGGGACCACAAATCTTTCTGCAACATATTTTCAAAAAAGAACGGTTTGTCAGTGTCGCCTAGTGCTCAAAGCTGAATTTCATCATACGAGTCGAAGGAAATTTTAACAGCATAAGACAAAAAGAATTATGAATGTCAAGACAAGACAATTTAAATCTTCTCTTTTGTACACTATGGCACAAGTTTCTTACTCAACATATGGAAGTTACTTTCTTGTGATTTTTCTCAGTACTTGAGGATCGAGTAACTACTTCATTGCTTTTGTACTACGACCCAAGTGCTAAAGCACTTGCTTTCTCAAGACTGGACACTAAATCAATATCATCCAATGACTGATGTTTTGTCTATAGTCTAGAGTCTTTCAGTTCATGTTTTTATGTTTGTATCTCATAGAGATATATATGAACATGAGCTTAAGTATGAAAGGTTAATACATAAAATTTATACTTTATTAATATCAAAACCTTAAAGATTTAATTGTTTGATACAACCCAATGTGATTTGGCTATAGCCAAACTTAAGAACTTTGACTTGTTAAAATTTTTATTAGGGATTAAAAACAGAAATCATAAAAATTTTATTAAGGACAAAAATATATATTTTGAAATTAAAAAATAATTTATAAATTGTACAATAAATGGATTTATATATTATTTAATACAATCAATAAAAAATATTATTAATCAGATGCAATTAATGAATCAATTTTTTTTATAAGCAAATCAATTTTCATTAATAAATGAATCAACAAATTAAGATTAACAAATTATATAATAGTAGATTTAAATTATTTTAAAGGTTAAGTACTGAACAAAAAATAGGGGAAACTAATTACCTTATAAACTTATTTTTTCTAACGAAATTATGCTAGTCACACGTCACACGTCACAACAATCGACTTAATAAAGCACCTTACTGTATACAGTGATAACCTAATTGCATAATAATCCAATTGGGTTCGGAATTCTATACGGGGTTTAGATTCAGAATACGCGTGGTATATATATGATTCGAACAAACCAAATTCTGGTAGTAGATATACGTAAGACGGTATAAAGAAAATGGGATAAAGAGAATTTGTTAAGATAATGGAATTGACTCTGATCTGTACTGAATTTCACTTCCGGGCAGGTAGGAATATTAAACACAAAAGAACCCGCATATTCTGAACATGTGAAAGCAATTTGCACCACCATATCTCTTCCAATTAGTTCCTATACCTAATTAACAATTAAACATTTCAATTATTAGGCTTTTGTCACATTGGCAATGCTAGTGTTTCACACATGTGCATTATTATATATTTGCTAATTAGATTTTTCTTTCTTCAGGTGTGTGTATTGGAACAACGTCATATAACAATGTATCGATCTAAATGAGTCCTACGCGGACTCATTTTATCTAATGGCTGCCATTAGAACCTATTTATCCAAGTTTGTGGTAAATAGGGGTCTTAAAAGAGTGAAAAATCATATCAACGATGCAATGATCGATCAAAGAAAATCTTAACCTTTCTCCAAGTTTAAACAGTTAAACCCTAGAGAGTATCAGTCATCCTCCATCAAACTTGTTTCCTGTACACACGAAAACTAGTGGAAGAATCCAAGGATGCTGGTTTTATATTTTGAATGGAATTAACTAAACTTGGATCATGCTCTTGCTTGTTGCTTAAGTCAAGGAGGTTTGGATGATTTCTTTCATATAGGTATATATTAATTTGTTGAATATCAATGGCGACCTTAGTTATTCTCATTATGCATAATATAGATTTTTTTTTGTATTTATTATTAATAAATTTAGACTTGTAAAACAAGTTCATTTAGTGTATATTTTGCTTTAATTTATTACTATATAATTAAAATACAATTATCATCTTTCAAAATTATTTTTTATTATACTATAATTTTGAAAATATATGGTTTTGTCATAAAATATTCTTTTCTTTTTTTCTTTTATATTTTTTTTCATTTCTTTATATCATAGTTGCTTAGACTATCTCTAACACTAATTTCTTGGAAAAATAACTTGTATATATAGGAATCCTCGGATCAACCAAGAATCGTTTGGGGAGGGATATTCAAGTTCATCATATTAGTTGCTCTTATCAGGAAAGCTCACTTTCTTTTTGAATAGCTCTTACTGATTTGTTAATACTAGTTTTTAGCACAAGTATCATACAATAAATTATTGGAATAAAAAGTTGTGACATATTGAAGATTTTTTTTAATAATTATTGGATGGGTTTAATTTATTCTAGTCTCTGTAAATATATAATAGTATTTTAGTTTATACATTGTACATATTAAATATTTAATTTTTGTATAATTTAACTTTAAATAATAAATAATGAATTAGTCTCTTTGACGTGGATCAAGTTTGTTTGATGTGATGAGAAATACAGCCATAGTAAGAAATTTTGTTATTTAATTCGACGGATTGATTACGAATGAACAAATAAGCATGGATAATATAGCTGATGTCAGTTCACGATCTTCTAAAACTAAGAAAAAAATAACTCTGAAAATTCTTATAGCAAAAACAATTGATATATTTGCAGTCTTTAAAAATTTGTAATAAAAACTTAAAATATGAACCACAAACTAAAACTTCCTGTCTTTGTAGTTTTTTTTTGCCTTCCAAATCGAGGGGTTCTAACGCCATATTAATATGTCGTATATGGAACTAATAAATTAATGATCATAATTGTCTAGGAATGCGTGTGTGTGATCATCTTTAGATTCCTTGTATATATAGTACTGTATTCTCAATTAACAAATAAGTTTGTGTTGCAATACGACAAAATGATCTTAAATATAGAAGAGTGCTCATCAAAGCTTCTAAAAATGAGGTGTTTGCATCGTTCGCATTAACTTGGTCTTCCCCTGAATTGCCATCATTGCATGGAGAGGAAAAAGATAAACCAAATTAGACATGAAAAGGAACACATCTTCTCATACGAATACATTTTCTTTTCAAAGTGGATAACACACTACTAAAGAAAAATGAAGTTCCCAGTCCTAAGATAAAATTTGATAATAATAATAATAATAAAAAAATACACCTTGCCAATACCAACCATTTATATATTAATTAATTCTCTCTTGTTGCCACACAATTTCTTCAAAAGTAGACTGCAGCAATCATCACGCAATTTTTGTCATAGTGGATTTTCGATTAAGCAATTAATTAGTAAATAAATTATTTTAACAAGTAACCGATATCTTTGGGTATAAATACTGAGAAGGGCAAACTCGCTCTTGCATTCAATACCACACAAACATAATCATAAAGCACACGCAATCTCACTACTCGAAACTGAATAGAAATCTATATATTTAGAGAGAGAGAATATTAGAGAGAGAGAGAGATAAGTGCAATAATGGAGTGTTGTAAGAGAGTATATGAGTGGTTATGCAATGCAAAATCATACTTGATAATATTGAGCTTGCAATTTGGCTCCGCCGGCATGTACCTTATCACCATGGATGCTCTCAATAAGGGAATGAGTCATTATGTGTTTGTCGTTTACCGCAATGTCATCGCCACTGTTGCTCTTGGCCCATTTGCATTTTTTCTTGAAAGGTTTCATCTCTTATCATCTTAACATAATATAATGAGTTTAATAGTTATGCATTTGCCAAGTAAAATATGTCATTTAATCACTTTTAGATTAGTTGTGATAAAAATCAATAAATTTATTTTTTTAAATGATACATTCTAATTTAATAATAATGATATAAAACTATTTTTCATTTTAAGTGCATATATAACGTATTTTCTCATATAATATTAACATCAATATCTGCACCATGTATGCTTGCATATTGAACATACATAGAAATGATAGAGTAGGTTTCTCATGATCATGAACGTAATATTCCAGCCACCTTTTCGTTGTTCTGATCAATGGTTGGTGAGCTGGTAATGTGTTAGTTCTATTTCTTCTGTTTATCTTTTGGTTAGTGTATATATATTTATATCACTATGAATTAGATTATTATTATTATTATACTATGTCTTTACAGGAGCTAAATAGTTTTATAGAACTGATTTCGATGCATGCATTTTGAAAATGTTAAATTTCAATATTATACATTGTTTGGAAGAGTTTTTTTTCTCAAGAATAGTCACTTGTTTTTATTAATAATTTCTTTGAGAAAAATTAAAAATGATTATCTATTCAAAATAAAGTAAATTAAAGACATGCTTAAAATATAAATCCATATATTTAGCAATGATATTTCAACACTCACTTTCTTTAACATTGCTCCTACACATCAGTTTATCTTGTGGAAGAGATAAAAAAATCAATTAAGTTTTTGTCTTTCACTTTTACCATAAAAAATAAAGGGTAAGAACTAGTAGTGTTAAAATAAATGAACGTGCGTGAGAAAAACATTATTTTTTTACAAAAAAAGAAATGGTTTTGATCTCTGTACGTAAAATAAATAATTAATTTTCATCCTTTCAAAATTTAAAATCACTATTTTTGGTTCAAAAAAGCATTCATTTAAGATAGACAAATATATAACTTTCATTTTAGGGATTTTTTTTTTTTTTAGAGATGTTACATGTGCACATTATACTACAAATACTAATGAATGGTCACTCAAGATGATCAGTAGACTTTTTTATTAAATTAAATACAGAATCCATTAACGACAGACACATGATAATATGATCCAAAAATAATGACTTTCATTTTTTATGGGAGATGAAAAAAAAATATAATGAACAAAATCAAAACCTATTTATTTTATAGGATTAAAAAAATATTTAAGCTTAAGTATTATAATAATCATTAATTTGTTATGCTTTATTCCTTAAGACACTCTTTAATCCTTATTATTTTATAATAATAATAAATTAAAAGTATTGCTTCAATTAGGTTATTACTTGTTGCTAATTTACTAAATGTCTTTCTATTTTTTTTTTATTATTATTTGCAGGAAAGTTAGGCCCAAGATGACAATTCGGATATTTTCGGATATTATGGCAGTGGCTTTTGTCGAGTAACGTCATTTCTTCCGCTTACATGCATGTTTGAGAATACATAAATGTTTATTTTCTCATTTTAATGATATACATTTGTATTGTTATTTATAAATGTACTAAATTAAATAAAAATGATTAAATTAATTATAAATAAATTAAGAGCTAATTTAAAATAGTTATTAATGAATAAATGATAAAAGTGAGACTGATATGCTTGATTATCAAAATTATATTACAAGAAAAAATAAAATTAATGAGTGAATGATTAATATGTAAATTCTTTTGAAAAAAAATATTTCTGAATTTTTTATGACTTCAATATTATTGATGTAAATTCGGTCACTGATTATTTAATTTTTAGTAGTGATAAAAGCTAACGTACAAATTATATGTTGTTATATGCAGGATAATACTTGATCAATGCTTCACATTCCTTGGTATGAAGTACACATCAGCATCATTTGCGTCTGCTGTGATGAATTCTGTACCCTCCATTACCTTTGTACTCGCGATCATTTTTCGGTGCGTAAGATACTACTCAAGTTACACATATTCATCAATTAATTAATTAATGACCATTTAATTTGAAACATATAAAAGATCATAATAAATAAATAGTTGATATGAGTGATATTAAATTAAGTCTCTTTAATTAAATAAATATTATAGATAAAAAATATTATTATTTTATTTTATTAAAGATGATGAATCAAATTTTTAATAAAAATTAATTATTTATAAAACTGATATATATACTCGATATCAATAACATAATTAAAAATATATATAAAATACTTTAACAGAAAACAAGCTAAACACGTACTAAGTGAATATCCTTCATAGATTCCACTATGTCATTAGCTTAAGACTACCAAGAACATGCTTCAGTGTCGTATTGGCTCTTAAGATATTTAATTTTACCCATGTATTTGTAGTGATAGATCTATGTCATCGCATTCACGAATGCCATGAATTAATGCGTGTCATTTTCTTTCTTCACCAAACTAATTAATTAAATAATCTATATTGTTTTTTTTTGCAACAAGAAAAGCAAAAGAAATATGTGCTTTTTCTTTAGTTAAATTTGAAAGATAAGGATGTTTACTGTATATATTTTCTTGTTTTTATTATAATAACATTTTTATAATATGTAATAAGAAAACATTATTTTCCTTAGAAACTAGTGTATAAATAACTCACAGAAAACTGTTCTACCTTTCAACATATATATTTGATGATTAAAACATACAATTTCCATTATTTTTTTCATCCTAAAATATTATAGTGTATAAATATTTAAGAAATAAGTAAAGATAAATGCATGATATAAAAGATAATAATAATATTATCTTAAACTTATTAGCAAACAAACAAATATAAATATTTTCTTAAAAATATTTATATAAAAATGATATGAAATAATTAGTTGTAGTTAATTAATTACATGAACTATTAAGTGTCAATTCCGTATAGCTTCTCTTTTGTTTTTTTTTTTTTTTTTTCTTACAGATATTGCTTCTCAAGTTCTCATTGTTAGAAACCGTTATAAGATATGTCTGGATATAGATAAAAACCTATCCATGTTGTTAGGCCTTTTATGTCGAATTTTAGGTATCAATCTTTTAATTAACATTTTCCACGTCTCTATACAATACACCTATGGATCGAGTTGTAGCATGGATAATTTACAACTTACTAACTTTTGGCTAAATTTTATTTTTTATTAATTTAAAGAATTGGATAAAAAGGATAAAAATACCAATAAAAAGGATAAAAATACCAAATAGTCATAGATTGAGGAAAAAAACACACACTTTACATTAATAATGTCCATCAATCACAAACCATAATATATAATAAATTTATTAATTTTATATTAATTATATTAAAAATCAAACCAACAACAATATATGATAGAATAACATTTTACACTTTTAGGGGATCATTATAAAACTTTAGTTGAAATCCAAATAGTTAATCAAACGGTAATACTCTAAGACTATGGCATTGATTAATTAATTATATTTGAGCATGCAGATTGGAGCGCATGAACTTTAAGGAGTTAGGATGTTTAGCTAAAGTGATTGGCACTGCAGTTAGTCTTGGAGGTGCTTTTCTAATGGCACTGTACAAAGGTCCTGTTGTTAACATTGCAGACTCTTCAGCCAGCCACGTGGGACGGCCTGAGAATGTGAACGACCCTTCTGGCAGTCACTGGCTTATTGGTGCTTGTTTTCTCCTCATAGGTTGTGCTGGCTTCTCTGCTTTCTACATATTGCAAGTAAGTTTATCCACTTGTACAATTTTAAGATGCCACTCTCTAGGTGTGAAATGTTGATTTATAGCTAAGATTTAAGATTTGATTCTTAATTTGGATATGTAGTACTACTGTACTAGTAATACTATTTTATTCCACATTGTGCTAACCCAATTAGCTAGAGGGAATAAGTTGGATACTAAATAATCAAATAAAATCCCATATACATCTTACACAGAAAAAAAAAAAAAAAAAACATCTTAATTGTTGTACAAAATGAGCAATTAAAATCATTAAATATGTGGATCAATTACTACTGTACTGTTTCAGTTTATTTGGTGATTTAGAATTTGAATGTGATATATACAATTATGTTGAGTATTTGGAAGGAGAGTATGCTACTCATCATAATCTACTTAACTCGAGTAAGAATGTAAGATGATTCCATACATGTGGATTCTTAAGAAAAATCATTAGTTGAAAATTAACAATTAAAATTGTAACAAAACAATCAAATTTACATGTATGATAAATTATGCTAATAAAAGATTATAAGCTTAGTTATTGTATACTACTACATTGTAAGGGAAACTTATGCATGATTTGATTATTTTGCAGGCTATAACATTGAGAAAGTACCCAGCAGAGATGTCCCTAGCCACCTGGGTTTGCTTTGTAGGTGCACTTCAAAGCAGCGCAGTTAGTTTTTTCATGGAACGCAATAGCCCTCATGTCTGGTCTCTAGCATGGGATTCTAGGCTTGTTGCTTATGCATACTCGGTCAGTTCCCATTCTTTGGGCTTAAAGGCCCAACACAAGTTACATTTGTAGCCCTTAGTCCTTCATTTCTAGACAACACCACCCTTAGTCCTTTATTTTACATGTTTTGATAATTTGTGATTGTGATGATGCAGGGAATAGTAACATCAGCAATCCAATTTTACGTGCAAGGCATCGTTATTAAAGCCACCGGGCCAGTGTTTGTGACTGCATTTAATCCCCTGCGTATGATCATAGTCACGGCCTTGGCCTGCATTGTTCTCTCAGAGAAACTCCATCTTGGAAGGTACTACCAATTGAAGCAACATTTCAATTGACATGGCTTCTCATATTTTTATTCAAAATGAATTGAAAGACGTTTTATTCATATTACATCAGCAACCATTATGAAGACATCATTATTTATATTCCACATCATCATTTAATAATAACAAAGATTATTTTTAAAATAATTATAGAGATTAAAATTGATAAACAAAAAAAAAACGACTGTCAGTTGTAAAGTAATTTTATACTATCAATTATCATAAACTATTATATATGATAAATTTATTAATTTTTATAATAATTATTATAAAAGTCATAATCATATGATTATTGGTTGATTATTAATGTAATTTTTTACATATATAGTCATTAATTTCAATAATATATGCATTGACTCTACATAGATATATTGTCAACAATAATAAATTTTCAGACGTGATAATTTTTTGTCTTTTAAAATATCTAATATAAAAGTCCTTCTTAACATGATTTTTGATTGGTTTACTGAGCAAAATTCCATAATTCTTTAGTGTATAGATTTTAAACTTAAAAAATCATTTTACTCTTTTTTTTCTTAGTTCCTTTTCCTGAATTCAATTTTTCTTAATCAATGTGACCTTAACTATTTTCCACCCATCTGATGATTTGTTATGGTGTTTATGATAACAGCATTATTGGAGGAGTAGTTGTGGTAATTGGTCTCTATCTAGTAGTCTGGGGCAAAGCTAAAGAACAGAAACATCTCATGCCACCATCCCCTGAAAAGGTCACCCGGCAACGCCATCAACAGCTACCAGTTACTGTACCCATAAGTGATGATGCAAATGATAATAACAAACCTCAATTGGTCATAATTGAAGATAAAAACATTGGCCCAGAACATTGAATGGAGAGTTCCAGCAACAGTGAGCTACCAACACGGTCAATTTATGTGGGCCTCCTTAATCGGATCACAAAGTAGTAATGGTAGTAGTGATAAGAGTCACACTAGTCCATGATCAATGTATTGTGATCTTAACTTTGTTTATGAAACATGTTTCGAAATTTGGGGGTAGTTTTATATGCGAATTCTGAGCTCCACCTCCGCGTTTTACGAGATATGGATTATGTACTTTTCAATTTTATATTGCATTCCAATAGGATTTATCATCTTGCCAGTTTTAGCAGCTCGTGTTTTGAGCCTTATACTGTCCAAATCAAGTTTCATTGACATGTAATGATTTTTTTTTTAACCATAAGCTATCTTTAGTGAATTTGAGATTAATCTCTCCAAATACTAATTAAGATATATTAGAGATTAACCTAGAGATTGACATTTCTCAACGGTTATTTTCAATGTATTCAGATTTAGATATTAAACTCCTAACTACATATTTTTTTAAGATGACTACATAAATAAGATATATAGTTATTTATGGATTTTACCATACCATATGGATTGCAATATTATACATTAAGAACATGGTTGTAGTTGCATCCAACTCACTTTGATCACCTTATATTCGGAGTAAGGATAATAGTAGAGTTTTGAATGAGATAAGAATAAAATTTGATAGAATGATGATTGCATCGATTTGATTTTATCTTTGATAAATTAAAAAGTAAATTTGAGACAAATAATTAAGTAATATATAAATTTTATTTAATAATTGAATTAATAATAGTAGCATTTTAAATAAAGTTATTAGTAATATAAGAATTGGTATAACTTACAATAGTGTAAGTTAATTCCTCCCCTTCTCTCTACATGCATATGTGTGTGTCAATGCCTTTCTAATTTTTATTTTCTTTCTCATCTTGTGTCCTTTGAAATTTTAACCAAATTGAAGTCCTTGCAACAGTAAGATTATTTAGAAAATTAGGACTCATTCTTCAATAGAAATCTTGTGCATACGAAAACAATTCATATATTGATCTGTACCAAATAAAAAGCTAGTAAAAGATATCATAGAATTGCGTACGTTGTTTCAAATAGGAATTAATATAGTAACTTTTATTTTATTAAAAAATAAAAATGGTATATCTAGGCTATTATCATTAGAGATATCTACATGATACCAAAAGATGTAATTCAGTTGGTTGAGCAAAATGCATGAATTATCATAAATTTATTGATATTGAACACAATACATATATTATTATAAATTTCTTGATATTATATTTGATTTCTAAAGATATATAAAAAAAAAAAAAAAAGACATTTACATGATTTGAACATTTTAAGCATAACGTTAAGGAAGTACCCATCACTGCCATGAGAGGTGTCCCTTGTCACTTAGGTTTGCTATGTCTATGTGGGTACACTTCAAAGCACTGTCATAAGTGTTTTCATGGAGCGCAATTGTCTTCATTCGTAGTCTCCAGGCCGAGATTCAAGGCTTTCTGCTTGTGCTTACTCAATGAGCACCCACTCTTTGGGTTGCAACATGTACTCATTGGCCCAACCCAAATTTCTTTCATTAGTAGTAGCACACTACTCCTACAATTTTAAATTACAATATACAATTTGTAAACTAAAACTTCCACATTTCTTGTTCTCTGAATTAAAAAATAAATAAATATTTTCTTTCTTTTCTTTTTTACATGTTATCCACATATACAATCATCTAAAACTATTTTTTTTTATCTATTTGTATATTTTATCTTCTTAGTCGTCTATCTCTTTCAATATACTCTCTTTTATTTTCATCTCTAAATTTATCATTTCAATAGATTTCTTTAAAGAAAATGCCAATAAATAAAAAAATAACTTTATATCATAATTTAAAATATTTATTATAAACCTAAAATATAATCATATATTTAAATATTTATTATTGTAAATATTAATTATAACATAATTTATATATTTAAAATATTTATTTATTATAATTTATAATTATTTAGAAAGTAAACTCTTATCTTATACTAAAATACTAGTTGTGATAATTTATTGTGTTTGTTACTAGACTAACTGTTTTTTTAATACCGGCTAGCGCGAATGGTTCCTCACTTAGAAGGTACTAGTAAGTGAAGGATAACAATTCAGTTCATTTCTCTTCGTTTTTTTAATTTTTATTTATTTTCTTGAGTATGTAATGCAGGCATTTTTCAATTCAAAATTGAATATTAATCTCTATCAAGACATAAAATTACTAAAAATACATTTACACGTTGTTCGGAAAGGGTGAAAGCGGGATGAAAGTGAAAGTGGAATATGTCTGGGAGGGATGAAAGTGTGATGAAAGTGATAAAATTGACATGGGATGTAGTGTACAGTATTTTCACCCAAAAAAGATGCGAAACTTAGCTAAAATGAATAGTGATCAATGTGAGAGAAATGTTAAAAAAAGTTTGCCAACATTAACCCTCACCGCCAAACACAATATCAGTGTTTCTCAGTAAAATATTATTATTTTTACTAACAATTACAAGTCCTTTTATCATCAATATAATATATGCCAACTATGTAGAGCATAAGCTGCTACACATTTCTTTTTGCGTTTCATTTTCTAAATTTAACTTTTCATACTTTTTTTCTTTTGTGATTCATTTTCTAGATATAACTTTTCGAATGTTATCCTCATTTTACACCTTTTTGTTGATTTCTTACAAGATCTATATATCTGCATTATTATATCTGCATTACTGGAGGAGTGTAATGGAGCTTCACAGGAGTGGACCTACGTATAAGATAAAGGCACAAGTGTCTTTCCTTAAATTTTGACATTAAATTACAAATATATCCTTATTTTAAAAAAAAATTACAAAATAGTCAAGAGAGTGAGCATTAAGCAGTGGTCCTTCTGCTCAGAACACGTGGTCCTTCTCCTTGTGCTCAAAACGCGCTTCCGTTTCCGCGCTTTCGTTTTCGCGCTTCTGTTTCTGGGCTTCTGGACTTCGACTCTGTTTCTGCGTTTCTGGGTTTTCTTCGGAGCAGCGGCGGTTGCGATTTTGCTTCTTTCAGACGTGATTCCTTCTTCTCAGCGTTGGCCTTCGTCGCTTTGGTAGTGCTCTCGTTCTCCTTCTTGGCGGCTTCAGCTAATTTGTACGAAGCCTTGATCTTAATGACTCCAGAAAAGGTTGGTGTCTCTCTTGACAAATCCATAAACCCATTTGTTTGCTTCTGGAAAATAAGCTTTTAGGCGCATGGTTCAAAACAACCAAGATAACTCTTTGGTCCCTCAATACGCCCAATATGGTCAAACTGAAAGTAAAGAGGATAAAAAAAATAGCAAAACAAGCTTCTGGACTCTTCAAAAATAGCAAAACAATTATTAAGTTTAAAGTCCCAATTAATTCCTTGTAGCTCTGAAATAGAAAAACCACAAAGCCCATGTAGTAAGTACAAATTGAAGTCATAATTTGAAATAGTAGGAATTTCAATTCAATATACCCTACCTACCTTTTAGACTATGTTGGAATATAGGTTAAAAGAACAAAGTCAACACCCACTATCAGATTAATAAGCCCGAGGAGACTGTTACATGTGGACAAATAGATTTTTTTTTCTAAAAATTCCAAAATGATATGTTGACAAAATGATATGTTAACATCCTCTGATGAACAGATAGATAACGAGTGGTTCAGTTAACCTTTATTTTCAACAATTCCTACTGTCTAATTCAATCTAGCCAAACGGATAGTTTACAGGTTTGTTATTTCAGCAACCCTTTTGCTTGATTTTTTTTGTCTTTTTTCTCTTAAATTTAAGCATCTTTGTGATTTAATTATTTGTGATATATAATTGATTGGGTTAGTTACCTAGTTTATGTTGATTCGGTTAGTTAACTAGTTTATATATTGATTCATTTTTTTTATTTTCCATTTTTTAGGATGGAAAGGTATTTAGGTTCTTTTTTTACAAAGTCAAGTGGTAGTAGTGCTAAACGTTCTCGATGTGAATCTTCTTCATTTATTGATTTAGTTCAAGATATACAAAATGAGTGTTCAAGAAAGGAAAATGATTTGTATGTTCCTGATCCAGGTAAAAGACTTCTTATTATGAGCATTGCGAAGAGTGATCAAGAAAGGGAAATGATTCGAAGAATTTATCTAACGAATGTTCCTTGTCAACCAAAACTTGACAACTTTCCTCAATCCTTAATTGGCAGTAAAATGCGTAGATTTAATCCTCAATGGTACAATGAATTTGACACTTGGTTGGAGTATAGCAAATCAAAAGATGCTGTATTTTGCTTGCATTGTTATCTATTTAGTTGTGAGCATGGTGATGGAAGGGGTGGTCATGATTCATTTGTGGTAGAAGGATTTAGCAAATGGAAGGACAAACAACAGATGATTAAACATACTGGGAAAGTTGAAAGCACTCATAAGTTGTGCTTCAATGCTGCTAAAGATTTGATGAATCAAAATCAACATATTGACATTGTTATGTCTGACATTTCTGACAAAGCCAAACAAGATTATCGTATTCGTCTGAATAGTTCTATTTGGTGTGTTTGATATCTCATACGACAAGATTTGGCTTTCCGGGGACATGATGAGACAAATGCTTCAATGAATCAGGGAAATTTTGTGGAGCTTGTAAAATTCCTTTGTGAAAGCAATGAGAAGGTAAATAATGTATCTCTGAATAATGCCCCAAAGAATCTCAAAATGATAGTTCCCTCAATTCAGAAAGATATTACTAATGTTGCTGCTAATTTAGTTACCAGAGCTATTATTTTAGATATTAGGGATAATTTCTTCTCAATACTAGTTGATGAAGCTTGTGATATATCAATTAAAGAACATATGATCATTGTTTTAAGATATGTGAACTACAATGTGTTGATTTGAGGGGGAGCTCTTGAAGATTGATGCAATATAAAGACTTGGCAATGTCTTGACTTTCAACATGCTTGAAGGCTTGAAGGTTTGAAGATGAAGAATTGTGATTAAATGTAAAAGGAAATAAAGTCTTCTGTTGATCCAAGTCCTTGCATGCATACCATTAATGTTCATTCATGCATTATATCATAAAGGCTTTAAGTAATTGATTTGAAACTTAAAAAGAAGCTAAGTATTTTGGAAAAACAGTTCTAAGCTGGTTTAATCGATTACTAGACATAAAAAATCGATTATATTGTTCTTCAAACTTTCTGGAAATCATTAAGAATAAATTAATCGATTACATCATCGTATTAATCGATTATTTCATTCCTACATACACAAAAAATTAACTGAGTGACTGGTTTAATCGATTACCACTAATCCGTAATCGATTAAATACCTATTTGGAAATTAAGATCACTCTGCCTTAATCGATTACCACTTATTGTAATCGATTATTTAGTTCATTTCATGTTTTGCATATTGTCTGACTTAATCGATTACCATATATTGTAATCGATTACATTTCACGAACATGATTTTTGCAAAGTCTGACTTAATCGATTACACATCGGGATAATCGATTAAATGACCCGTTACTGTAACCCAGAACTTATCTTGAACACTTTAATCGATTACGGGAGCGTATGTAATCGATTACAATTCATAAACAATCGATTACAGGAGCTGGTTTAATCGATTATTTATGTTACAGTTCTTTATATAAATAGAACCCTTGCCTTGTCTGATTAAGAGAACGAAATAGAAATTGAATTTTCGAGCACTGAGCATTCTAAGAGCTTTCTAATCAGTCACAAAGGCATTCTTCTTGGTTCAAAAGGTCTTGCTTCCATTCAAACTAATATGGGTCACTAGGATTTAGTGAAGCAAGGCAATTCATTTCAA
>PYAF01000958.1:0-35512 GCA_007407185.1 Glycine tomentella | reverse complement strand
AATGCATTTTAGTTTATTTTATTTCATTTCATTTTATTTTGAATTCTTGAATTGTCAAGTCATGATAGCATAAAATAAAAATGGGAATAGTAACAATAAATTACAATATTATGTCTAATTCCTTATATGATCTTTAAACAACTTAATATATAATTTTAATTAAATTATAGATATTGTGACCAATCCATAATTAATTAAAATTATAAAGATCACTTAGACATAAAACTTAATTATATGAGAATAAATCATATTATGCACTTAAAGATCAAGATATAATATAATGATGAATAAAATTCTCATATACAATTGCATAACTGAAACATAATATTATGCATTTGATTTAATATATATATATATATATATATATATATATATGCATAGAATAAACTCTTCCATAATATATTCACGCATAAAACAAATCAAAATTCTACAAATTTCAAAATTAAACAGAAATGCATGAAATGTATAATTTGCCGAAAAAGCGAATAAATATTAGATAAGTTGCATTAGCCCAACAGTTCATGCGAATTTTTTAAAAAGTGCTGGAGGACGTGGGTTCAAAACCCAACCAGCGCAAAAATGTTTGTTTTTATTTTTATTTTTATTATTATTACTGTTCATCATCTTCAACCTTGAGCTGAGTCACTTTGACCCAGTTGCGACCCACAGACCCGAATTAAAAACCCAATGGTTTGTCAGTCTTTTTCAACACCGAAATCCATGTTTTAATTTACATAAAGCTTAGAAACTCAATTTCCATATGATTCCAAAGCTTCTTAATAATTAAAACGTTCAAATAAAATACTCATTTTAATAAAATAATATTTTCCATATATAAGTGTCAAAGAAAAGCAAGGCAGAGGCAATAAACGGGCTTTGATACCAAATGTAAAAAAAACTAAATAATCTATCATGCTTATACATAAACAACATAAGTAATTAGATTAAGTGCGAAAAAATTAAGATCATAAATACCTTCCACCATTGCTCACGGTTTTGAGTCTTTGGATTGCACTGAAGATCTTTCTTCTTATTCTAAAGCACTAGATGGTGTATATGTATATGCTGATGTATATAGAATGAGTTCAGGGACCCAAGAAGGCTATAGACACACTTATTTATAGACCATTGTCATCAACGGGTTACGGTGTGCTAAAAGAAGGAACGTTAACGTTGCAAATAAATAGGGGATGTGGGTAGTGGTTAGTTTCCTGAGTTATTATTGACCACTACCAGGTTAGTTACAGATATTTTGTAATTTCAAAATAAAAACCAACATACTAAGAATATGAGAGCAAAGATATCCATTACAACTAGGTTTTGTAAAGCCTATGGCTTTATTGTTCCTCTTTTCCTTTATAATTCATACATTACAAAAAAATTGATTTTTCAGACAGAATATTTCTCACGAAAAATATTTCGTCGGAAATGTTTGATTAGTGACGTCTTTTTCCAACATAAAATATTGCGCCATTTTGTTGGAAATGTTTAAGTTAGCAACAAAATTTTTCGACGGAATACGAAATATATTTTGTCGGAAATGTTTGAATTATATATCAAACTCTTTTTTTTAATTTATAAATTCTTTACCTTGCATTTATTCGAATGACGATATTTTTCACTTTTATTAATATTTTTAATATTTTTTATAAAATAATAAAATTTATTTAAAAATGTAAAATGATTTTCGATATTAAACATTTTAAACTAATTCCAATTTTTTTTTATAAAAACACTTTAAATGAATTTATTTACACTAGGGACGAATCCAGAAATAGGTAAGTGAACAGCTGACAAGTAAATAAATGTTTTTTTCATCATGTATCAAGAAGTATAAAATAAAAAAAAAATCGAAAAAAGTATTTGATATATAATGATGAAAACTCAATAAGGTCCAATATGACTTTAGTGTAACATATATACTAACCAAAACTTAATAATTAATTAAAAGTTACTAGTGTGTGTTCTTGTGTAATGCACATGTTGATAAATTAATAAACAAATTCATTTTATAAAAATTAAATTTAAGATTAAATATATTTATAAAAATAGTAAAAGTAATTATACTATGAGAAAAAGTCATGCACTAACATATATAAATGTGTATTATACTCTAACTTTTTTAAGATACCACTTTTATTTTGATATACCATTGTCACTTGATTATATAAAAGAGTCAAGGTCAAGTTTTTTTTTTTTTTAATTTCATATATTTCTTTTTAAGCTCATTTTTTAATTATCTTGTATAAAAATAATTATTAATTATTATATTGATAAAGTTATAAAATAATTTAATAAAATTTAAGAAAGATAATTAAGGTATAATTAAGTTAGGAAAATTAACAAAAATAATTATATTATAAAAACATCATATGTCTATTGAGAAAAGAAAAAGAAAAAGAAAACGAAAAGAAAACCCTTATATTTTAGTGTTCTAGTTCTATAATAATCAAAATAAAAAAATAAAAATTTGTGTGGTTGAATCTTAAATCCGAATTTTCACTTATTTAGAAGTGTTTTTGGAAAAAATAGTTGACCCAATCCCTTTTGCCTAGGGATTCCTTAATCAATTTTTAAAATTTTGATATATCATGGGCCTCAAACAGACATTTCCATCAAAAGTAATGATCATTTAAAGTTTATAGGTTCAATTATATGTGTATTCAGGTTAAAATGTGCGCCCTACCAGGTATAACATCTAGCTCATTATTCATCTTATTATTATTATTATTATTATTATTATTATTATTATTATTATTATTATTATTATTATTATTATTATTATTATCTGACACTCAAGATTGTGCATCACATGTGCATCGCATTTTTCACACTTGACAATATTCTCTCCCAAAAAAAAGTGGAAAATTGACAAAAACCTTTTCACTTCCAGTTCCCGCTCCATTTTCTCTGTGTCTCTCGAAACCTTTTCACCTCCTTGTGCTCCTCCTCCAAATTGGCCATGCCACAATGCCTCGTCATGCAGTGTTGCCTCACCGGACTTCGTCTGCCACATCGGCACTCTCCCTGACTCACCGATCTCTGTCAACGACAATGAACTGGTCTCTCCCTCCGTCAGTGTCGTCTTGCAGCTGCAAACACACCATTTTAGGAAACGCGGCCGCAAATGTAAAATTTCAATAGCTTCTTCCTTTGACTCTCAAGTTTAACCTCCAAATGTTGTTATTGTAGTTCCCATGGATGGTTTTCATCTTTATCGTTTTGAACTGAAGCAATGGAGGTTAGTGTCCTTCATGGAGCAGGAGATGATGATTTTGAGCCATTGGTTGTCACTGAGTTGCAAAAGCAGAGTGGTGGTTACCCTAATTGCTCTTTTGTTAAGTTAGATTGAGGATTGGAACAAAATCAGGTTTAAAACCCACCAAAGACATGTTTCTGACAAAAGTATGGAATTTTAAGTTGTTTTAGCCTTGTTAATCCAGGCTGAATGTAGAATTTTTTATATTGTATGAATTCCATACTACTGCAGTAAGTGATAAGCTTTCAAAAAGCCCTTTTTCCATAACTCTCAAGGTGCAGATTCCTTAATGCTACAAGTATGTATAAGCCCAATTTTCATTAGTTCTGGTTTTTGGCCGTTCCTTGATATTCTTTCTGAGATGGTGGTTGATGATATTATGACAAATGCAGTTTATCATAGTAATATATTCTGAAAGAAACAAGGCTTTTGGCTCCTGTTTTTCTTTCTCTGTTACACATTTATACATAGATTTGATCCAAAACTTTGGTATTTTCACCTTTTAAATCTTAAAGAAATATGTTGCACTAGGGGAGGTCTTGTCTTTGCAAGTATTTCGGAGTATCCAAAGTCTAAACCGAAGGCCTTTTCTCTATTGAGTACTTATTTAATAAATTTATTATGACTTTGAATGAGGAAAATTTGTTGTTTCCTTGTTTCCCTGCCACATGTATTCTTATTAATAAATTAATACAGTAAAAACATATCATATTCATATAGTATCGTATTGAAGTATTGGTGATGACGAAAATTGTTCCAAGTTATAGGCTAGCTACTGGTAGGACAGGTATGACTTGGTTGTCCTTTCACTCTGCTGGATGTTAGTGGTACAAGTTGGTGTCCATGGGGGTGTCAATGGAGTATGTTTGGGATCTGTTTTGGGTTTCAATAGCATTATAGGATGGGTTCATTAAACTATTAATGTTGACACTTACCAAATGGGATGATTGTCACTTGTGTATGTTTGCTTATATTGGTTGAGTACTAATATTTGGCTTGTTGTTAATGTAAACATTGTAGGAGTCTTATTGTTGTAAAATCTGAAATGTTGTCATTGAATTTGACCATATGACAACAACCAATAATGTTTGGTGCATGGTCCTTGGTTTGGAATATAAATTATTGTGTATTTTTTGTGAAAATGAATTCATACTTTTAACTTTGTTCAAAGATTCTTCTAACATTTCGTGTATACCATTGAGGCAAGCATTGAGGTGAATGAGAAAATTCTTCCTGGAACTTGTCATGTTTATTTTTTCTTCATGCAATATAGAACTTGTAGTTAATTTGAAAATTTATGAAGGTGAATATGAGATTAATCTGTCGTCTGATACAAAGTCAAAAGAAAGGAAATCAATCCCTTGATTGTCAAATTTAATTTGTATTGTGAAACAAACTAAGATACGTATTAATAAAATATAAAATATAATTTTTACAGAAATATAACTACACTGCCATAGACGATAATTGCGTATTGCATCAATAATATTTATAATTTGGAAATTGCTTGTTGTCGTGCTGCAATTTTCAATTTCAGCACTTGGAGAAGAGAGCTTGGAAGAGGAACAAGAACAATATCGGTTAGGAAGAAGCCCATAAGGTTTGCTTTCTGTGGTGTGGCCAAGATCTAGCAAGCTAGGTTTGATCTCAACCGTCTATGCTATCTCTAATTCTAAATTGATGTGATAAATCTGTCTTAAACCATCATCGTCTTCATGATTTTCTGCTTTAATTATGTTGTGGATCTTCCTGTAGCCTCCTTAACCATAATTCATATTTATCCCATCTAATCCAAGACTAGACTCAACCAAAGACATATAATTACTAGCATGCCCACAATTATACTTTCCTTATTTTGATGTTGACGTTCTTGGTGCTAATCCCACCAACCAATTTTCACTAATATATATTAAAATAATTATTTAGATCTTTCTAATCATTAAGAGTGTTACCAATAACATACGTTATCCTTGGATTAAATAAGCTTTGGCTACTTCTATTGCTTACCACTACACTTCATGTGTCGAATGTACGTCGACAATAAATCAAAAAATTGTGCTGACATATTAATATTCATTGTTTCAACAGATGTTCTAGAAATTTAGCTCACATTAAAATTAAATATTTTTAAACAAATTTAATTGAACTCGAGTATTGATCAACTTTGATGAACTGAGAGTTTTGTCTTTACATAACATTTTTCTCAAGAGGTCAGCGATAAGATTACTGTTTCCCTCAATATATCTATGGGATCTGCAATAGATTTTTGGACTGTTGTTGATTGAAACCAAGGATTTCAATACTCTCAAACTACCTTTCATTTTTTTTGCATTTAGTTGATAAGAAAAAGAACCAACTCATAATAATTAACCATTGTCTTAGCACGTCACTCTCTGTGTGCATCATCAGAGACCTGAGTCTCAGGTCTTTTCAGTTGCTTATATATGCAATATACACAAAACACACTGGAGTGGCAGTGACTGCTGAGTTTACCTTTTGCTAGTTAATTAGTCTGTAATATCAATGCCTGTTATATATAATAATTATTTTATTTCCATCTATCTATGTTACTATAAGGCTCTTTTTGCAATAATTAGTAGCACTGTGGGTGTGATTTGGTGTCTGAAAAAGAGGTGGTTTGAAAGTAAGTTTAATGAAACACTACTGTCAAGGTTTGAATGACTCTTCCCTTTCCAATTTCAAACCAAGTAAACCCGAGTTCACCCCTTTTGTGTAAAAAAAATGGTGAATAAATTCTTTGTACATAGCTAGCATTCCCCATAAATATTTGTGCATGAACATATAGTTGAAGTACTTGTTTCCAAGTAAATTATAAGCTATGTGGGTTCAGTAACTATAAGTATATATGTTTGTTGGTGGCATGTGAATAATGTAGATTTTGTGCATGAATAAGGCATTTTTGTAATCTTTGGTTTGTTAGAATTACATAGATTGAGTAATTTATGAATCCTGGATAAGTTATGTTCACAATTAATTTATGTGACTGTGGTAGTAAATATGATGACTTAATTTTTTGTGATGTGCAACGTTGTTTTTGCTATGTTAACGATGGATGAATGGTTACTAACTCTTGGTCATTAATTGTTGTTGCTGAAAAGTGAATGTGTGAATGAAGATTGATTGTATTGAAATAGTTGTTTGTTAGGTAATTTCCGATGACATTTTTCGTCGGTAATTTTCGACGGATATCTCTGTGGAAAATTACCGACGAAAAAATCTGTCGGTAATTTTCGACACAATGACAAACAGAAAAATCAATCGTTTAAATTTTTCTATGACTATTTTACCAACGGATTTTTGTCCATTGGAAATTTCAAGTAACCGACGGATTTTGGATGTTAGGGACGAATTTTGACCGTCATAAATATTAGTTTTTTTGTAGTGATATTTATTGAGTATATACCCGTACAGTTGCTCGTTTTGTAATTATTGACTATTGTTATTTTTTTAAGGATTAATATGAAAGTGATGGTTTTGGAGCCGAAGCTTGTGCCCGCTTCATGTCCACGGTGGCGGTGGAGGCGAAGCTAAGACTCTGGAGGTTGTTGGTTAGATCATCGAGTCATGGGTCCATTGCACTGGAAATGGAAAGGAATGAGTGAGATGTGTGTGGGGGGGGGGGTGGTGTTTTTAAGTTGTTTGTTTTTCTTAAAATAAAATAAAGATAGTGAATATTAACACTTTAAATTAATTATTTAAAAATTTATATACTAATAGAATACTAATATTTTCTAAAAAATGAAAAAATTATTAAAATGAAATAAACATTTTAAATTAAATGTATCAAAATAAAAAAATAATTATAAAATTTAATGATACAAAGATAACATTAAATCTAAAAAATGGACTGGCCCCATGTTTGTAAACCAAAGGTACATAGATAAATTTTCTATCATTAAATATTTTATTAAATAACATTCATTAAAAATGAACAAACAAAAAATGTGTTATTAATTAACATTCATTACATATTATTTTTTTATAAATGAAATAATTATTTGGCACTAATTCAGAGTGATAGAATATTTAATGGAATCTTTTCAAGTCTATACAAATCAAACTTTTGGTGGTATAATTATATAAAGACTCAATTATGTTTTTAATTCTTAAATTTGAGGATGAATCAAGTATAAGTCCCTCGATTTATTTTTTTAAATAGTCCCTCAAATTTTAAAAAACACAATTTTAATCACTCAAATTTAATTCTTAGGAACTAAAACCAGTTTTGAAAAAATTATTTTAATCCATTAAATTTAGTGTTTATGAACTAAAAACATATTTTTGTTTTAATTTGAGAAAGTAAAATGATTTCTTTTTAAAATTTAGGAGACCGAAACTAAATTTACCCCAAATTTCAAGAACTCAATATATAATTAAGCTTTATAGAAAATTTGATGCTCAAGCCAATATTTGTAGGGGGAGAATTAGTCTATAGAGATTAGAGAGAGAGTAAACATAATGTTTGTCTATTTAAATCATTGTTCAATAGGTTATTGTGGTATTTCATACGTGATGGGGTGTGTAAAATGCCTCTTGAGCAAATCAAGTGAAAATCGTTGTGGTAGCTCTAACTCCGGGGTCTTATTTGGTACTATGTTGATTTATCCTGGTTGACTAAGCTCCCATACAAATGGAATGCCTATATCTTTGAAATTCACCAAGACCCCAAAGAATGTTGTTGTTACCATCTGCCATAAATTTATTGTGATCCATCATTTTAGCCTTCAAATGCAGCTCGTCTAGCCATACGCCCTCACTAAAAGGCCTGTAGTATAGCATCTGTCAATCAACCAAAAATACAAGCAATGAGGCTAACCATTTATTTAACAAAGTTGTAGCCAATATTTGTTGTCAAACTCCTTTAGCTAAGACCACACATTGAACAAAATATCATGCATAATGTTGTCTTTATTAAAATTTGTCCCATTAAACACACTTTAAGGACCCAAACTTTAGCGCACCATAAATAAATCAACTTTTTTAGTGGCTGGTGACTCACTCATTACTAAAAAATAGATTTTATGACGCACTTTTGACGACGATTTCCAAAAAATCGTCTTAGTATAAAAGGTGGTGGCAATTTTGTAAATACATGACTTTTCAAAGAGGACGGTTTTACAAAAATCGTATTGGAAACTATGAAACCGTCATAGAATTGTTGTCATTCCAAAACGGTTTCACGAAAGCAGTCTTAGAAGACTATTACTCTTCAAGTGAGTGTATTTTTAATTTTTATATCTCTCTATTTACTCTCTTGCACTTCTGTCACTCTCTGACTCCCCCTCTACCTCCTTGGGCTCTTCCTTCTCCCACCCACCTCCTCCACAACGAACCCCCTCTCCCTCAACCTCCTTCACTCAATCTCCCTATAATAATCTAGGCTTTTATAAAAAGGAATAAAAGGGTCAGATTACGAATTCTGGACCCATTTTCGCATTCTCCTTCTTCTGAACGCCTAGACCTCCATTGTTGAAGCTCCAAGCTTCATCTTTGCACCATAGTTCACCCAAATACTTTCCTTTCACCACAAAACATGTTGGAAACCTTTAGTGAGCCATAATCCTTCATCAATTTCCCCTGAAAACCCCTTAATCAGAGAGTCCCTTTTCTCAAGGGAAGGTTGGAGAACTCGAGTTTGGCGAGGAACAACGACTTTTCACGGACACCCGGGCTAAGGGAAGAGGTCCAGAGGCCTTTCTCACCATTTCTGAGGTAAGAAACTCGAGATTTCTCGATTGATTTATGATTTGGGGTTTTTGGTGAATAGTGACCCACTTGTGATAGGGCTTGTTTTAGCCTTGGGTCCTTTAGAAAAACATGTTTAGAATGATGTGAGGATGAAGGATTAGCTCCTAGATGTTAGTTTGGTGAACTTTGGTTCTTGGCTCTGAGTTATGCATATGTGGCTTGTGTTTTGAGTCACTTGATGTTTATATGACATGCAAGGGCCTTGTTAATGTTTTTGATGTGCTTGAGAGACCATATGAACGGTGTCTTGTGTGTGATATGGACCGTTCAAGCCCTAAGTGATTTCTTGAGTCTGTGGTGACTCTGATGCCTTGATTAGGCTGAGATAGACCACTGAGGGTCTATGAGATGCCTAGTGAGAGCTGGGCTATGATGAACCTTAAGTTCGAAGACAGAGATCGATATGGAAAGAAATAGTGTTTCCTTTTATTCTAACGATTCAGAACCGTTATTGATCGATTGTCTGCATGCCTGATGTAGGGCGTGAGATTCATATTGCTGGTGGTGGTCACCACGAGGCCGGGAGAGCCGGTATTGAGCTGAGACCAGGTAAGCTCATCGTTCTTGGGGAATATTTCCCTTGCTTGTGTTTCACCACACCCGAGAGGGTGATGGTTTGGTATGCTATGCATCTGGATATTGTGTGTTGTTGTTACATTGAGACATGCATGTGATGGTGAGAGAAATACCATTATGGCATGATGATGATTAAGGTTAGCTAAACACTGTGATAGTGTTATGCTTTGTATTGGTTATAAGATGAATGTTATGATAATGTTGTGTGATGTGGTTATATGAGAATTCTCTGGCCAGTAGAATAGGGAACT
Source organism: Glycine tomentella (assembly GCA_007407185.1). Classification (NCBI taxonomy): domain Eukaryota; kingdom Viridiplantae; phylum Streptophyta; class Magnoliopsida; order Fabales; family Fabaceae; genus Glycine; species Glycine tomentella. The sequence goes on along the minus strand of PYAF01000958.1, from coordinate 25,657 downwards.
ATGGACCCCTTGGGAATGTGCCCTTAATTGGATGATCTTCCTTGGGAAAATCCATAGGCGTCCACGTAATTCCTGAGAGAATGTGCCCTTTAATGGATGATCTTTCTCATGTATGGGCGGAAAAAGTCCTGAGGGAATGTGCCTTTAATTAGATGATCTTCCTCAGGCATGAAAAGAGAGAGTCCTGAGGGAATGTGTCTTTCAGTAGATGATCTTCCTCCGGCACTCAATGAGAAGTCCTGAGAGAACGTGCCCTTTAATGGATGATCTTTCTCAGGCAATGTGTGATGGGTACATATATTGTTACCCTATATTGTGATATGCATGTAATGTATTGTATGTGAGCCGGGAAGGCTTATTGTATGGGTGATGCTTATTTGATATTATTTACGTTATATACATGTGCTTGGAAGAGAACCAGGGGAAGGGAAACCTCCAAGGACCCTGAGTTTACTGAGATTAATATCTCACCCCTGTTGGGGCTCTTATTGCAGGTGATGGTTTAGGAGTAGCAGATAGATCCCAAGGCAAGAGGCCTGAGTCGGGATAGATGTTGATAAAACCCTAGGCATAGATGACTGAGCATGTTGGCTCACATTTTTTTTGTTATGCCTGTATTTGTACAGTTTTGAGAAAGAGTATGTTGTAAATGAAAGAAATTCACCATATATGTATATAATGTATATTCGTATTTAAATTAAGCTTCCATTATTGATTTACTATTATACTTGCTGCTACGCTATTCTGATCTAATAACAATGTAATACACCGGGTGCACACGGGTTGTTACACTCCCAAATCCTCAACGACACCATTTCACTCTCCAAAACATGCCAACAAGAAACCCTCCTAAACGGAAAACTCAAAACCCAAAGCGACTTGGATTCCCTCCTTTCCAGTCTCGACTGCCACGTCCCCAACTACAACATCCTTTTCCGCCACGACCTTCTCTTCGAAAATACCGTCTCTGTTTATGTATCTAAATGCGAAGCCATCCGCTCTGAATCGCGTAACCTAATAACCCGTCTCCAAATCGTGTAACCTAATATCCTGTCTCCAAATTGAGTCACCTGAACGTGATCGACTCCTTATTGGGGCTTCTCGAAGAAGACGACAAAAACGTGACCATCGCGGTGGCACAGGGAGACGACAAAAACAATGGAGGTTGCGATTATGAGAGGTTAGGGCATTTTGATTTTTCAATGTGTACTCTTTGATTTTGTTTTTTTAATTTTTTTGTTCTCTTTTTTTCCTTGTACATTTTGTTCCATGATATTGAAGAAGATGAGGGTGGACAAGGAGGGAAAGGAGAAAATACTGAACGAGATCGAAGAGCGTGGGGAGATTCAAAAGAACTTCGAGATAGAGGTTGATAGTACAAGATAGGAATCGAGATGCAGTTGCACCAAAACAGAAAGAGCTTCGTCAATATGTAGGAGGGTAAGTATCTCAATTACTAAATCATTTACATAAACCACATGAAGACCTTATCCTTCTAGAAACGCGCCCTCTCGTTTTCCTGGTAATAAAAATCACTTTTTTTTATTGTACCTTCATATTTGCTCAGTCCCTTTTGTTTCCCAAAATCTCTTTATAAATATATATATATATATACATATATATATATATATATGTCTCTTCATTTTTGCTCATTTTGTTTTTCTTATATATAAATAATCAGGGGCAAAAGAAGGGTTTAGCTAGAACCTTAAAAGACTGCGTGTTTTTATTTTCTTTCATATTATGTATTTGTCTATTTCATTTTGTTTTTCACTCTCTCTTTAGAATCCTCATTTTTTTAATTTTTTTAAAAAATACATTTTAAGACGGCTCTTTGAAAAAATGTCGTATAATGTCTGCATTCTAAGACGATTTTTCAGAAAACCGTTTTAGAATCCTCAATTTTTTTTTTAAAAAAAAAGACATTCTACGACGGTTTTCCCAAAAACCCTCTTAAAAATTATAATTTCTAAGACGGTTTTTGGGAAAACCATCTTAGAATCCTTAATTTTTTTTAAAAAAATACATTCTAAGATGATTTTTACGTGAAGCTTAAAAAACATTCTTAGAATGATGAATTTTTAAAGACTATTTCTCATGAAATCGATGTTGAATCTCCCATTCTAAGACGGTAAAGAAATCGTCGTTGAAAGTCAACACTTTCCTCGACGTTGGCTTCAAAGACAGTTCAAAAATCGCCGTTAAATGTTTCAAAGAACCGTCGTTGAAGATGTTTTTCTAATAGTGACTGTTGGGATGATGTTGCAAGAAATGCATATTAGGCGATGTAGGGAACATTTTCGATATCCACCACTTTTTCGCAGCAATACAAGACATGCCCCCATAGTCTTGTCTTCCTTCTTACAAAAGATGCACTTACAGAGTTAGGTAAACAAATATTCCTCTTTAATAAGGTATCCCTTGTTGGCAATTTGTTACTCACAACTCTCAACAAAAAGTTATTAATTCTCGGTGGAACTTTTATTTTCCATGTGATAAAAACTTTCCATATGCTAACTTCCCATCAAATTTACCCACACTGTAGTGTATGTCGATTTAACTGTGTATATTTCAGACTTTTCCTCCCTCCAAAACCACTCATCACTCACATCCTTTTTAATATTAACATTTTGTATTAATCCTAGCAAATTTACCATAATTTCCTCCCATTCAAACCGGTCACGACGCCATCGAAAATTCCACCTATCCAAGCCCTCAAACTTCCAGTAGTCTTTTTTTTTTTGTGCAGAATATAATAAAAGCCTAGGATATGTATGCATTTGCAAGACGCTCTTGACCAAACCAAGTATAGTGCCAAATTTTGATTTTTTTTGCCACCACCAATTTTCCACTCCACCATGCTATTAAACCAATTTATTTTGGTTCTTGTCTCCATATATACCTTGTGTAAATCTCTCCACCAAAGAGATGATTTTTTTATTAACCTCCTCTCCCTCAAATTTTCTTCCACATCCATATTTAGATTTCAACAATTCCCTTCATAAAGCTCCCTTATGATAGAACAAATCCCACCACTACTTTGCTAGGAGCACATCATTGAATATGTGAATATTTTTTATATGCAACTCCTCATGACATTTGGGCAAACAAACTTTATCCCAACTAAGTCATGCCAACTTTTTTCTTCCTTCTTCACATTTCCACAAAAATTCCTATGTATTTTGACAATTTTTTTCACCACTAATTTTGGCATTTTGAAAAAATATAGAAAAAACGATAAAAAAGACAAAACTTTTATTGTAAAGGATGGCAGATCAATGGATTTACACTACAATAAACCCACATGGTCCAAGCTCATGCGCAAAAGACTTCAATATCTTACTAGTCACTTTGAAAGTTTATATCATAAGTAAATATATAAAACACTTGAAAGAAAATTATCTAGACAATGTGGGACTTTGCTTTTCGAAATACCTCTCGAGAGTACAACAAATTCTCCAAAAATATAGTCTCATATGCATATTTGAGAAGATTTATTGGCACCTTATCTTTCCCACCTAGCTATGAAATAGACCTTTGTCAATTGTTTCTCTTATCATACCACATATTTTTCCACAATATTAAAAAGAAAGGGGACTAGTGGATCCCTTTTCCCTCAAGCCTTTAGTCACCAACTCTCATAAATTTACTTGGGTTGTCATTTATTAGCACCTAGGCATGGTAAACAAACCTGTACCCGTGGGTACCATCCTACCCCAACTCCCGCCTCGAGTTTGACAGAGAATCCTCACTTAGACAGAGAATGGGTAAGGGTACGAGTAATATCCGATTTTAAAAAACGGGTACAGGGATGAGTATGTACATACCCACCTTGTCCCTATATATGTCCTCGTATCCGATATGTGTAATAGATAAATTATCCCATTTTATGTAACATATATTACTTAATTAGTCTTTTCTTATTAGTTGTCTTTCTAATTGGAGTGCATACTCATATCACTCTAGGATTTTTATGACAATAATTACCAAGCCATGGTTGATTCTTACATTCATTTGGTGATATGAATAGAAATTGGGGATTAAATATGCATATGATTGAGTGATAAAGTTTTTTTTTTTTTTAAATATATATGGTGACACTATTTTATAGAAAATCAAATGTTGCTGTTTAAATTTTTCTTAATATTAAATTTTTCTTATGTTTTGTATTTTAATTTTTAAAAATTATAGAATAGGTACAAGCAGGGGATAAGTATATCTGCTATCTGCCGGAAACAAGGATGAGGAACTAAAAATCATACCCGTTAGCGATAAGGATGGCGATGAATTTTGGGAGGCGCAACAGAGAATCACATAATTTTTTAGTTGTCATGTCTACTAGCAGCACCGACACCCTATTACACACTAAGCAAACCTTGATCCATTTTATCCATATTTCACCCACGCCCTACTACAATAATCATACATAATTAAATAATTTAAAGAGTCGTCATAAAATTTCTTAAAAAATCATAATATTTGTATCTAAATCTTAATTTTATTTAATTTAGATTTTTTATTCCACCCACTTTTGTAACAAATTACTCCTGATACTTAATATGCTTCTTACGTAGGAGAACTCAAATCTATAATCAATAAAATACGCCTCACAAAAGGTCACTAAAGCAAACAAGATATGTTGGAAACTTCAAAGGCATTATCATGCCTCTCAGGATTATTTATGTATGTAGGAACATAAAGCAAGAGAGAAGATAGACGTATACGCAGTATATACGTAGAGTCTTTGTTTACCTTTAAAATTAAACAAGAAAAAGAATAATATTGAAAAATGACGTGGTCCACGATTTTGTATAATTTTTGAGAAAATACGAGCATGAGCTCATAAATATAAACAGGAAAATCAATTATTTTTATATGGTGCGTCAGAGTACATATTCACCAGTAGATATGTTTTAAATTTCTGAGACGTTCTTCATCACTAACTGGTACTGGCCGTTTAGGCCCTTCCAGAATAAATAAAAAAAATCATTAACTCACATTTAATTATCGAAAATAGATTATTTTGGCGTGACTATCTTTATAGTAATTTTATTCGACTTTACTATAGTTAATGGGATAATTAAACATCAATACGTAATTTGGGATAAAATTAAAATATTAATATTATATAAATACTTGTTTCTGTTTTTATTGTTTTACCACCTTCGTGATGGTTTTCTTTTTCTTCTTTTGTTAATTATTTTAATCAGTGTACAAAACTTAATTATATATATATATATAATCACAATTTGATTTATTATTTATGATTTTACTTTTATACACAAAAATCAATATTTTTTTCTAACTATAAATATTTGGGACTTCTTATATGTTATCCAACTAGTCCTCTTTTACGGGCTGGTCATGATGAATCCATTTTAGAATAAAATAGTACCTTCAATTGTGATTACATATTTAAGTCAAACATTTAACCTCATATTTTCATTAAAAGACTTAAATATCAAATCACTTATGTCAATAATTTTATTCAAAAGTCAATCTTTAATTATGCGTAACTCAACTAAAATTTTCATCTGAGAAAACCATGTGATAAAAAAAAATATGCAATATAGCAAGGGCTGTTAGGGTTAAAAATAGGATAGATGGCTTTAGGACTTTACCAAGGGCTCTTAGGACGTAACCTATATCAAGCCAAGTCAGATTAGACATTTCTAGGAAATAATTTTTTATTTATTTAAATCATAGATATTTTTTACTGAAGATTATTGAAAATAATCTTATTTGAGTCAAATAAAATGATTTTGAATGATAAAACTATTCTCTAATTATTTAATGCAAGTACATACTCAAGACTTGAAATTAAAATCACTAATTAAATTAGAACAACCACACACCAATTGATCTACACCAATGGTGGTAGAAAATAAACTAAACTAAGATTTTTATAAAGCTTATTTACTTAATTAAAAAATTTAGACTTTAGGCCGTTCAAAAATTATTTAGGCCTAATAGGTTGGCTTATTTATATAAATAAATTTATTATTTTAGTATTATTATATTATTTTTATTACAATATATTAGAAGCACATATGTATTTGCCTTTTTAAATGTCAAGCATGATGACATATATAAAAAAGTCAAAGTTTATAAATTTATTGAAGGATAAACTTATGTCTTATTTCAAAATAAACTCTTAAATAAATTATTATAAAGAGACTATATTAGACCTTAAAAATAAACTTACAATATAAAACAAGTTAGCACTACAAAAAAAAACCGTTTTTCCGATGGAATTTTTCCGACGGACAATATTCCATCGATAATTTCAGCATTTTCGACGGATTTTTTTGATGGAAAATAATTTATGACGGACTAGTTTCCGACGGAAATATTTGTGGAAAGGCAAAAACAAATTTCCAACGGATGTTTCCGTCGGTAATTTCCGACGGACAAAATTTCGTCGGTAATTTTAGCATTTCCGACGAATAATTCCGTGGTTAATTTCCGATGGATATTTCCATAGGTAATTTCCGACGGATATGTCCGTCGGTAATTTCCGACGGATATTTGCGTCGGTAATTTGAGTATTTCCGACATATTTTTCCGACGGAAAATATTTTGTGGAAAATCTTTGAATTTCCTCCAGAATTTTTTCCGTGAAAATATTATGTCGTAAATATTTAGGTCAATGACGGAAATTTTTGTCAGAGAGTATTCCGTGGAAAATATATTAGTTTTCAACGGAATCATATGTCGGAAAAATTGTTTGTGGAAACAATTTAAATTGTATTGTAATTTTATTTACATTTATAAATTATTTACTTTGCATTATACATGTCAGATATTTGCTTTATTCATTTATTTTTGATATTTTTATTATTTTCTATAAAATAATAAAAGAGATATTATTATACTTGTAAAATGTAAAAAGACTGACAATATTATTGTAAAAAACTTTATTTAGCATTTTTTTATTCACAATAACACTAGTATTTAATAACTAAAATGAAGGATCATATAGCCAATTCGATCATAAAGGAATTTGAGTTAGAGGATAAATATTTAACAATTCTATTTAACAGCTGTATTATTAAATTTTAATTTTTTTAAAATATAATTATAATTAATAAATGAATTTTTTAAACAATCTGAAACCGTAACTTTAATAAACTCTACCGTAAATCAATGTAGCAGTGTAAAAAAAATTAAAATTAATTATTTTTGCATTGAACTTTAATCAAATTTATTTAAAGTCAAATCGACGTATTTAAAATGATGTAAATGATGATTTTGAAAACTAAATCAGTGATGATACCATCCATTATGTGACTTCACTTGTGTTGTTATTTTTAATACTTCATTTAAAATATTAAAATTATATTTTAAATTGAAACTATTTTTTTGGTTTGACTATGATAAACTAATTCCAAATTATTTTATAAAAATCACTTTAAATGAAGTTATTCACATTATGAATTGTTTGTAAATTGTGGAATATTTTATTAATTTAGCTTGTAAAATAAAGTTTTATACAAATGATTTATTTTTAAAAAAATCAGACAAGCTACAAAATGTTAGTTCCTTGTTTAAGGTAAAACCAATGAAAAAAAAGATTAATAAATATTTAAATTATGTAATATCTAAATTTTTTTTCTTTATTTCCAAACTTTGAACTTGGTTTAGCTTATTTTGTTTAATTTTCTTTAATGGGTCTGCATAAAGGCCATTAAAGTATAAACTATTTTTTTAGTACATGTTAGGTTAAGCTTAGTAAATACATTGTGTTTTAAACATTTTTTTGATTACTTAAAACTGTTTAAATAAATTTATATTTTGATGTAACAAACATTTAATTTTTTGAAATGTTTCCCTAATTGAGACACCAATTTTTAAACGATTTTAAGGAAGAAAAAATAGTCCTGACCAATGCTTACTGTATGATATTTTTTCTGGCAACCCTCATTTTTGTAATACTTACGCAATTAAATAATTTTTGACCTAAATTTGTACATATGAAACATACAAAATAATAATTTAAAAATTGTTCATTTATTGTTTAAGTTAAAGATAATGAAAAATATAACAAAAAAATATGTAAATTATTTAATATGTTTGTAACCTTTAAATTGGACTACAATGAAAATTTACTGAAACTTACCAAAGTAAAAAAAAAATTGCTATTAAACATCATTGGTTTGTTGACTGTCATTTGTCAAATAATGCGTATGCTACCATTCCTAGATTGTGGAAATTGCTGACCCCAGCAGTAACTAGCAACGTTACAGCGCCACTGAAACACTCAATCACGTGTGTATTTGATGTGAAATCACAACCCACACGAATCATTAATCCAAACATAAGACATTCACAAACAATTTTAAAATAAAACTACTAGCATTAAATCATGAAACATTCAAGTTTTCATCCAGTGTTAATCGAAAAGTACGGAATATACGCGTGAAAAAGAAACAAACACAAAACAATAAAAGTGCTCATGGTGACTCCTCACACCTCGCCCTCTCCAATGTCATCCTCAGCCTCAGCAACCTGACATGGCTCAGTGATCACTAAGGCTGGCTCTGTAGCATCTGAGGGTCCTGCAGGAGTAGGAGCTAGCGGTGACGCTACTAGTGGTAACCCTTTAACCTGACCATAAACCTTAATTCCTTAGCGGTTCCTATCAAGCTAAGCTTTTAAAAGATTATATTATAAGTTCTGCAATCATACATCACTATCCCTAGGCAATCTAAAAATTGTTACTTTATTCATGTCAGAAATTAGAACCCCAACATCCCTATTGTGAACCCTAACCCTCAGAACTTAAATAGAATGGGCAATCCTAAGAAAGACTATAGCAATGAAGCATAGAATAAAATAAAGCAATCAGAATAATTTCATATTAATACCAGTCAAATTATAGAGGAGTTCACATTGGTTCTTGGCCCTAACCACAATAATGAAATTTATCCAGACATGTTCATCTCTAACCTCAAAGAATACAACGAAAATAGAAGCATTAATCCTCTTCAACCTCTGGCCTTGATCTTCTCTCCAGTGTATTTCTCTATGTAATTATCTATGATGGTGTGTCTTTTTCAGTTCAGAAGCTTGCCCTTTTATCCTTTTCACGTTGGCTATTTAATTTGGGTAATATAACCCTTTTCTTTCATCTATTTTTGTGCGAAATATCTTTATTCCAGGAAACAGAATCACCGCAGCGCTGACCGCGCGAGATTTCGCGATGATCGTGTGAGATATTCGATTTTAGGTTTTTATCCAGACTTTATGGCGCTAACAGCGCGACCTCCCACGCTATCCGCGTCAACAATTCGAATTGAATGGTTGGTTCTGGGCATCTAGCACGACTCACGCGGATTATGGCGCTGTTAGCGCCAATTGCTCGAACTGGAAACTTGATCTTTGCATACTGGCGCCACTAGCGCGAAATATGACGCGACTAGCGCGGTTAATTCGAATGTTAAGTCTTCTCTTCTTGGCTTTGTTTCTCCTCTTTTTGGCTCTACATTTACAACTTGGTAATAAGGTGAGATAATAATAATAAAGTTAATAACCTAGGTAATTCTAGTCTATGTTCCTAATTATTTGATTGAATTGTAACTAAATTAATCTAAAAACTAAGATGTGTTAGCAACACATCAAATAATTCCCACATTTATAAGTTGTTATCCTCAGCAACAAACAGAACTTCAAGATGGAAAACAAGGACCAACAATCAAACTAAACCACACGTCACAATGCTAGAATCATCATGCTGAGTATAATCAATTTTCACATCAAAGCTTCAACAACACTTTCAATTCTGTCAATTGTAAGAGTCAACTTGAGTATTCCTCATAGAATGTGTTTGTTTCACTCAGCACTCAAGTATATCAAGGTTATTATCATCTCTCACTCAACATAGTCATAGCACTACCATAGGCTTCATTATATTCTCAAATTCCTTGACATAAGAATTATAGATGCACGCATAACCGATCAAAAGGTCTTTCAGGATCTTGGCTGGGCTAAAGGTAGGAAAAATCTTTGGATAGTAGCTAGAATAAGGCTAGATTCAGATCAAATTCCTAAGTCCCTAACTCTTGTGGTAACTCATAACTTCTTATCAATCTCTTTCAAATCTGGCAAACTTTTATTTCATTTAATAATATTCATAGCACCAATTTTTTTTTATTATTATAACTAACAAGGTCATAGCGCTACTGAAATTTTTCATCACGTATGCATTATTTGTGAAATCGCAACCCAAACGAAACATTAATCCAAACAGAGCATCATGACAACAATTTAATCATAAAATAGTACTATATATGCATGAAGTAGTCAAATATGTTAGCTGCAAAATGTAAAAGTACAAAAATCTAAACAAGAAAGAAAAAACAAGAAAGTCAAATAGTCCTGATCACTCCTCACTCCTTACTCCTCTCCCTCTCTCGTCTTATCCTCAGCCTCAGCAGTCTAAGATGGATCGGGAATGGCTGTGGTTGGCTCTGTAGTATCTGGGGGTCCAGGAGGAGTAGGAGCTGGTGGTGGAATTACTGGTGGCTGGTAGGAACTGGTGGTGACGCCGCACTGCCTGCAGAGATCCTCTAACATGTGTGTCTGATAATCTAGCTGGGTATGGATGAAGGCCTGAAGGGCTAAATATCTCTGTGAGTCTTCGTACAGAAGCTCATGTCTGGGTGCCCTCTCAGTGGAAGAAGAAGGTGGTGCAGGTTCCTGTGGCTGAGGGTCTTCCGACTGGGGTTCATCACGAGGACTCCGTGCAACAAGTTCCTCTGGGGTGAGCCGCGAAGCTCTAATGATTTGTTGTTCTATGACGTTCTTCATAGCGTCTAAGTAAGTCTTGTGGTCCATCCGAGAAGCAATTGGAACATCCATCGACTCTTCATCTAGGATCTCAACACTCGCTTGTCGACACAGGTGAGAGATCAAAGATGAGTGGGCTAGCCACGACTTACTGCTAGCGTCCTGAATCATGTGAAGAATGCGGTTAGATAAAATGTTTGCAATGTACAAATTACCTTCACCCTGGAGTATATATAGCAGGACAGTACGTTCCACGTTCACATCAGTGATATTAGTGGATGGAATGACTGTGTGGTTCACAAATTGGTGCCAAAAAGCTGCATCTCCTACTAAATCTTGTTTCTGCATCTTCTCTGGAATGTAATCTAAGTCGGGTTTTGTTTTCCAGCCTGTATATAAGCCTGTAATTGCATGCCTGATGGTGGTGGCTAGCTGGGGTACCTCATCTAGGTACATCTTGGTCAAGACGTCAGGCTGCATCCTCAAGAATAGGTGGCTAAACTCACACCTGTGAAACGGATCATAGCTGGTATCGAGAAATCTCTCGATGGTCTTCTCATCAAATGGTACCTGTACTCCTCTGACCCAGCTGACCCTCCTCCTTTCGACTGTAGATGGGTCAACGTTGGCTAGAAATTCTTTAAGAATTGAGCTCGAACTAGGCTCAGGGAAGCTCACTAGCTTCTGCCACTGACGCCTTACAATGACCTCGAAGATAGGGTTGCCTTCTGGAAGGGTTTCCCATAAAATTTTCTTTTCGAGAATTATTTTCTTTGACAAGTACCATGTGTCAAATTTCTCTTGACACTCCAGAGAGCAGAAACAAGCTTTGTCATATTCAGAAATCCGGGCTCGCTTGCTGCCAGATGTGGCGGTGCTTTTCTTCTTCCCTTTCGCAATTTGTTTACCCTGAAACTCAGAAAACCATCCAATATACATTCATGATTCATGTTTGAGTGCTGAACTGGTCTATTCCCAGATTTATTTCCTTAGATGTGCTAAACCAAATACAATCAAACTAATTTATGCAAGTATCAATTTAAAATCACCAGTGTGCTTGAACATTCCAAAGAATTCCCAGTGTAGTGTACTTTGCATCAATAGATAGCAATCAGAGTTAACAAAGCAAAATACAACATGGTTTAGTTTGGAACATAAAGTTGAGTGCAAGAATTGGCTACATATATTCATGACAGTCCTAAACAATAATTACAACCACATTTGGTTTCCCACATCTAATTATTTCCTTCAAGAACTTGCAGTTTTTATGGATGAATGAATGTGCTGTGTTCAATGGAAGTAACAAAACTTGTTCTTGCAATTCACTTTCATCATAACAATCTTATTCAATAAACCAGTCCAGTCAAAAACTCAGTAGATGATTTTTATTTAATTATGTACATGCAATTCCCACAAGATATAATCATGCTACTCATGGAATCATGGACAGCTCAACAAATAAGTGAGCTTATCAGAATGTGATAATTTAGGTACTATTAAAACATAAAAGCATTCAACACTTATCCAACTTTAAGACATTGTCATAAGATTTAGAATCGTTCAATGCGAATTGCCTTCTGTGAAGATATATAGCTGTAGACTTTACATTACAAGAATAATAATCGGATAATACATCAGATTCTATGTCAAAATTGTCAAGAAGATATGGTTCCTATGCTTCATATTGAAAAATGTTGGTTTTTCAAATGTGACAGGAAGCTGATGGACATAAGGTCACTAATGACATAATTTTTGTGACAGAATGTGATATATCACAATTTTGTTAATAGTACCATTTAGATTCCAAGATTTAGATCAGTTAAAATTCCCAAGTTATGAAGATGTAAGTTATCTCTAGGCATAGCTCATGTTCACAGTAATGAAAGATATGTGATTCAAACATGTTTCACAGATTCAAACACAGAACCAATACATATATATATATATATATATATATATATATATATATATATATAACCAGACCATCAATGAAGGCGTACAAGCTTAGGCAATACAAGTACACTATCCAAAATTGCTAAATCACAATTAGTGTGAGGTCTTTTCAAACCAAATATTAACAATTAAGGTAGTAATACATTATATTATCATGCACCCAATAACTTTGAATACCCATTGCCATTGATGATTCAAAAATCATTAGCAATTTACCAAGACAACTCCAGTTTAATACTAATTGGAATTTAATTCCATTCCACCTGCTAGGTGCTAGGAACCTGCTACCCTAAGATTGGCCATGGACTTATCATAACTCAATGCAAGTAACCTAAGGTAACAAAAACAAAGCATCTAATGATTGAACCAAACTTGGAATCAGCACTACCTACAATCAATTAACATGCCAAGCAACCCGAGAAGACAAATCAAAACAGAGGTGGCACTAATCGTGTGAAATCGCGATGTCACTATTGTTGCTCTGGTTCTATCCTACTTCTAACCCATTACTCAACACAAGCTTAGTCATGACACTTACCTTGTCTCCGGCCATTAAAAGCGAATGCATACTGGATTTCACAAATACTTCAAGCTTTTTAGACCTTGGACAAAAATGGAAGTTTGGATTCACTGGGTTATCGAAAGGACGAAATGAATTGGAGTGAGTGGGAAAGGTATATATGATGATGATGATGGCAAGGATTGAGGACGGTTATATTCCTGATTGAATGTAATGGATACGGTCACAGCAGTTTGGGAAGTTGAAGAGCAGACCCCGCCTTTGATTTTGTTGTAAATTTAAAAACTGTTCCCGTGTACTCACGCGATCAGCGTCGTATATGACGCGATCAGCGTGGATAGTGACTGAAGGGGCTGTCCTTTCGACTTATTAGCGCTAAGCGCGCGGAAATCACGCTAATAGCGTGGGAGGGTCTTACTAGAACATCTAGTTCAAACTTTTGATGCTAGTAGTGTCATGTACAGCGCGATCAGCGTTAAAGTGTGCAGATATAGCTTGTTTTTCGAACAACCAGCGCGGTTAAGGCGAGTTGTCACACGATTAGCGTGAATTTAAACTGAGGAATCCCAAGCTCGAATAACTGGCGCTGTTCACGCCATATTTGTTGCTATCCGCGTCGGAAGGCAAAGGGGGCTATACAATGACGCGGATAGCGCTATTTCTCACGCGAATCGCGTGAAGAAAGTAGAATGTATCATTCAGTTCGAACATGTGATGCAGATCGCGTTAAACACGACGCGGATCGCGTTGAAAAAATGCATTCCCATGGAATCTTGAACATGCCGTGCGACCCGCGTGAATACAGACGCTGTCAGCGCGGGAACAGTCCAATAAAGCAACTTAAGTTCGAACAGATCGCGCGGATAGCGCTGTGCCCGCGTGAATCGCGTGGAATGCGTCAAAGACTAATGCATTTGCGGCGACATGACGCTGATTGCGTCAGTTCCACGCGATCAGCGTTGGACTTGCTGGGTAACCACCTCGAACATGTGGTGCGGACAGCGCAGTTTCCACGCGAGTCGTGCGACTAGCACTTCACCCATTTGAAGGGGCGTTGATATAACGCGGATCGCGCGAATTATCACGCGAATAGTGCCGAACGTGGAATTTTGAAATTTTCGAACTCTGAAATAAATAAAATATTAGTTATATCTTTTATATAAAAGTAAGAAAAACAGAAGTGATGTGTGGTTAGTAGGATTTTCTCACAGCAAGTTTGCCATTTCCCTCTTTTTCTCAAACCCCAACTCATTCCAACCCTTTTTTTGAAAGCTAAGTAAGGGCCTTCTGCATCTGAAGCTGGTGAATGAAGTTAGAGTTCCTCGGAGAATGCTTCTGATAGTTGATGTTCTGTTTTGATGAACTGATATAGATATTAAAAAGGTATGTTTGAAGCCCTTCATAGTTAACATATGATTTAACTTGGTGTTTTGTTGAATGGTTGTGGAATAAAAACTTTAAACACCCACAATGGATACTCAAACTCATGCTGGTTATGGTTCCCTTTGTAGTTGCCTCCTCTGTTGTTGTTGTGGGTATTGAAAGTGTTGACTTCCCTAGATTCTTAAGCCTTTCTTTTCCACTCTCCCTACAAAATGCAAACTGCTTAGGTGTAAATGATATGCTCAGTAGGACTTGCTGGAGAGTAATACTGGTACTGGGTGGGAACTATAGGAAGCTAGGATGGGGGACTGCAGTAAATAATTGCATGTTTGGTATAAAGTACTTCAAAATTAGTAACAAAAACAAGTTATTGTAGTTTCAAAATAAGCCAAAATAAATATGAATTGTTGAATGGTAAGTTGGTATTTCAAATTCCAGGATAGGAACAATGGTGAGTTGCTCCTATTAATTCCAGATTTTCCTATAGTGTAATTCATTTGATGTGGGTATTGTTGGGTTGTCATTTGTTGTTGAGTGCATCCGAGATGGAAAGAGCAAAGAGCTGCTTATTCATCATCTCCAAGCCATGTAGAAGTAGAGTATATATGGCATGCATTACTTCATAATGATGCCTCCATATTTATCATAGAGCAGACATTACAGATGTAAAGGCCATAAAAGTTAAAAAAAATACATGATGCTAGTCCTATAGTGTGGTTAGTTTTCATGGCTAAAGTTTTCGAAAAAGGAAGAGACAAATTGATTAAGAATAAATAAAGAGCAGAGTCTGTGAGAAAGGGAGAACTCTTACTTCACCCATTTGTGTCATAATGGACAATGATCACTGCTTTAGAAAATTTTGCAGTGGTGTCATATATTGAAGCTAGCAATTGATGCCTCTTCTGAACTTTCTGTCTCTTATTCCTTTTTCTATGCACTGTTTGTGTCTGTGAGAGCTATGTTATGGGTTGGAGACAAGCACATTAAATTAACGTGGGGATTCGCAAAGTCTGGGGTGAACCGTCTAAGCTAACCTACGTATCACCATATGGCTGAGTCAGCATCCACAAAACTATTGTCCTTAATTTCTTGTGTTTCATAGATTTTGGAGTTTCAACTTCACCAACCCGCATCAATGGGCAGTGGACAAAGTTTGTATAAAAAATGTGTTAAACATGAAAGCCAATGATGGGGTTCATGTTATTAATATCCATTGGCTTACTGAACTATTCATTTTGGTAAACTGAGTATATTAGTATGGTTGTTAGACCGTTTGAAAATCAACCCTCAGAAACCAATGGACATCGTGAAATTATCTATAAAGCAAAATGAATCAGCTTATTTGGCATTTAGTTTTGTAATAACTTAGTATATTATTACCTATCATACAAATAGAAAGGCGAATTGTTTACATGGCTTCTTGTAGTAATGATATGGTTAAGCCTTTCCCAATGAAATCATACCAGGAATGTGGGACTTGTTACATGGCTAATAACATCCTCATCCTGTAGTCCAACATTTATGAGTAACCATTATACATGTTTTTTTTGTTTTCCAGTTTTACCAGCAAGAAGAAAATAAACTACCGTGTGTCAGATCCCCAGCCTTTTTCAATAAGTAGCATACACAAGTACTTTTTCCACGACAATTTATCCAACTTTGTTAGACAATTAACACCTATAACAACATAATCATGGAGTATCAATACCCCTATTTTACAGTTTATTGTTGGAAAAAAAAGTGTATAAATATAATGCATGTATTATTTATAGTGCTGATTGTGTTAATGTCATTTATGTGTCACATGCCTCTAATCATTTATGAATGCAAACATTATGTATGTTATGTTTTTAGTTGAACTCAAACATCAGTACAATTAGGAAGACCTATTTCATATATGATTTAGACTCCGTATCAATGTTACTTTTTTTTTCACTTCCCCATATACAGAACATGAACTATATTCCTTCCCATCGTCTTTGGATGTACGATAGATGTTATAGTCATAGAAATGGTCTGAAAGAGTCTTTTATGAAGGGGGTTGATGAGTTTGTAACCAATGCTAGTCAACAACAAAGTTACCACAATGATGGGGGTATCAGATGTCCCTGTCTTAAATGTGATTGTACTAGGATTTTGGAGGATAGAGTCGTGAAAGTTCATTTATACAAAAATGGGTTTAGGCCTAATTATTGGATTTGGACTGATCATGGTGAAGATATTCACATTTTGGTCTAAATGATGAGAATAGTGACATGGATGCATCAAATTGCACAGCAAATGTAGGTCCAGTAGATGAATTTTTGTTCATGCAAGAGATGGTGTGCAATGCACTCAGACAGGCAGAGACATTTGATGTTCCGAATTCAAGTACAATGGAAGAGCCTCCCAATGAAGATACACAAAGATTTTACAATTTATTGGTGGAAGCGAATCACCCCTTGTACGAAGGGGCATCAGACTCAAAATTATCAATATCTGCACAAGACTTTTAGCTTGCAAGTCCAATTGGAATGTTCCTGACTAGTGCTTAGATTTTATTTCAAAAATGCTTTTGGATGTCACACCTATAAAAGAACGTTTACCGAAAAACTTTTATGATGCGAAGATGTTAGTATCTAAGTTGGGATTAGAGGCTAAGAGGATTGATTGTTGTGTCGATGGTTACATGTTGTATTATAAAAATGATGGGGCATTAAGTGAATGCAAATTTTGTAACAAGCCAAGATATCGTGTTAGTACGGTTGGGTCAACGAATAAAAAAGCAGTACCAGTTAAGGCGATGTTCTACTTGCCTATAATACCAAGGTTGCAGAGAATGTTTGCATCAATGCAAACTGCAACCCAAATGACATGGCACCATGACAATAGAAAAAGTTCTGGCACGTTACGACATCCCTCTGATGGTGAAGCTTGGAAGCACTTTGATCAGGTACATGCAAACTTTGCTATTGATCCCCGAAATGTTCGACATGGGTTATGCACAAATCGATTTAACCCATATATTCAAGCATCATCTACACCTTATTCTTGTTGGCCGATCATTGTTACCCCCTATAATCTTCCTCCAGAACTATGTATGACTAAACCTTATATGTTTTTGACTTGTGTGGTACCAGGGCCATTTAATCCAATAATTGGGATTGATGTCTATTTACAACCTCTTATAGATGATTTGAAAACATTGTGGGATGGCGTTGTGACTTACGATGTTTCAAGAAGATCAAATTTCATGATGAAGGCTGCTTTGATGTGGACTATTAATGATTTTCCTGCGTGTGACATGTTGTCTGGTTGGGGGACACATGGTAGATTGGCTTGTTCGTATTGCATGGAGGACACAAAAGCCTTCCAGTTGGTAAATGGGGGGAAAACTTCTTGGTTTGATTGTCATCATAGGTTCTTACCACATGATCATGCTTTTAGAAGGAACAAAAATGCGTTCAAGAAAGGGGAAACGGAAACAGATGACCCACCACGTATGTTGACACCTAGACAAGTTTGGCGGAGGGTTAGGGATTTGCCAAAAGTCACTGAAACTGGTGTACCTCCACCAACATTAGACGGATATGGGGAATGACATCATTGGACAGAAAGAAGCATCTTTTAGGATCTTCCATATTGGAAAGATAATTTGTTGCGGCACAATCTTGATGTTATGCACATTGAAATTTTTTTTTTGACAACATATTCAACACTATTATGAATGTTAGTGGTAAGACCAAAGACAATGAGAAAGCTAGGTTGGACCTAGGCGTGTACTGTAGGCGGAGAGACCTGGAGATGAAGTTGGGGGCTAACGGGAAGTTCATAAAGCCAAAAGCAAATTATACACTAACTGTGGAGCAAACAAATTCAGTATGTCAATGGATCAAAGAACTAAGAATGCCAGATGGTTATTGTTCTAACTTAGCAAGATGTGCCAATGTTGCTAAGGGAACCATGCATGGGATGAAAAGCCATGATTGTCATGTATTCATGCAGTGCTTACTTCCTGCTGCTTTTAGCTCATTGCCGCCACATGTGTTAAATCCCGTCACTAAAATAAGTCACTTCTTCAAAGATTTGTGTTCAACAAATTTGTTGGAGGATTTTTTGCATAGAATGGATCAAAAAATTCCATTGATATTGTGCAAGTTGGAGAGAATATTTCCCCCAGGGTTTTTCGATTCTATGGAACATCTTACTGTTCATCTGACATATAAAGCTAGACTTGGAGGACCAGTCCAATATAGATAAATGTATCCATTTGAAAGGTAAAATTTACGAATGTTGTCATAAAGTTTAGTGTCATTTGTGTAACATTCACTTATGACTACTTTCTAATGAAATTGTTGTAGATTCATGGGCGATTGTAAACGCGCAGTGAAAAATAAGGGCACGGTTGAAGGATCCATTTGCGTGTCTTACTTACATCGTGAGACAACCCATTTTTGTTCGCATTATTTCCATAACTTTATGTTGTCGTCGCGAACCATAAGGAATCAAATTGTAATTGATACTAAAAGGCGTCCCCCTATGTTATCAGTGTTTGACCAACAAGGTCGTTCTTCTGGGAAAGAGGTCATACACTGGTTAACTGATGAAGAAAAAAACTCAGCCCATGTTCATGTGCTGATTAACTGTGCCGAAGTCAAGCCATACCTTGAGTAAGTTCACAAAATTTTGTGCAAACAACTTTTTAATTATGGTTGTTGTCAATTGCAAACATGATGTGATTGATCTCTGTTTACATTTGGACAGTTCATTTGTGCAAACCCAACAAATTACTAAACCAAATGGATATACGCGTAACGTACATGCTGATTTTCCTAGATGGTTTCAGGAACAAGTATGTATGTTATAATAAACTTAATTATTGTATTGTATTTGAATTAAGATTTTGATTCTTATACTATATGTAGGTGGTAAATTCGAGTATAAATATGAAAAACCAACACTTAAAGGATTTATCATATGGTCCTATGAGTTACGTTAAACAATGGCACACATACTTTGTCAATTGGTACAAATTCCATACTCAAGCGTGGATTGAGGGGAAAAAAACAATAAATAGTAGACGAACAAGAGTGGATCCAAAAGATGGAACAGTGGAAATTCGAATGGATAGAAGTTATCATCTTTTTGATCCATTCATTAGTGCACATAATGTAAGGCAGGTCTATTATGTGTCATATCCAGCAGTAAGAAGGGACAAGCGTGATTGGTGTGTTGCAATTAAAACAAAACCCAGGGGTTACATAGAATCTAATAATGCAGAAAATGATGTGCCGTATCAAGAAAAGGAAATGTCACATGCCAATCAAATCATCGAAGTTGAAAGCTGTTAGACTTTTGGCAAGCGTACCAATTGCCGTTGTAAGTTATAAAATTTATAAAAGTTCGTCTCCACAGGGACTTGATTTTTACTCAGTTAATTCAAATAAAGCTTAACAGTTTAATAGTTATGTACAATGAGTGTGAACGGAGTTTCATGTGTTTGCGGATTAACAAAAATTATGAAAACTTAGAAGAAACGGAAATAATAAACTTAGTACGGAAGATTACGAAAATTTATGGAAGATTACGAAAAACAAAGAAAACGAATTTGATTAAGTTAAGAACGTAGGATTGGATTTCATCGTTCATTCCCTTAGTATTCAATAAATATTACCATGCATAAGTTATTTTCTTTTATTATTGATGCACACATAAAATCACCCCAAATCGATCCCTCGCATTTGAGAATCCTAAGAATATTTATCAAATATTGATCCCTCACATATGAAATAATTATCCCAGCATTACGAATATATTCATGTGCTTATTTGCAATCTAAACGTTATGCTCTATTCCTAGCAACGTAACGTAAAGAGTAAATTTATTCAGTTCAAACCCTAAGATTACTTTCCAGTCTCACTTCGAGTTTAAGTTCGTGATACTAGTGATCAAGAAGGATCAAGCTTTAAGTACGGAATAAATTTTACCAATAATAAATAGAAAAGACTTATGCATAAATAAATATCAAAAGAAATACTATAAGGGTAAGAAGATTACATCCAATCCTTTGAGAGAAGCTAGCCGAGCATGGGCAAAACCTCCTTAGAAAAATAGGTGAAAGGATTCATCACCGCTTTCCATTTCGGCAGAGTTTCCACACTAATTTTCTCTCTCTCACTAACCTAAACTCTCCACTAACAATTATTAAAGAACCATAAAGCTTAGAAACAAGCTTAAGCAAAGGAGAAGAGAGAATTTGGCTTGCAAGAGGTGAAGAATGCCTTAGGGGGTGCATGGCTATTTATAGAGGTTGGTCTGTACGAGTTTGGTTGCCCAAGCGACCAATTCCTTCATGAAATACTCGCTTGGGCGAGTTAAATGCAACTTGCAGCCCACTTGCACGTCCACTTGCCAAATTGGAGGCCCACTTGCTGATGTTGCTTGCCCAAGCGAGCAAAATACACTTGCTTAGCTCGCTTGGGCGAGTTAAATGCACCTCCAGGAGCTTCTTTTGGGCTTTTGGGATAATTTACTTGATGCACCTCCCAGATTTGCTTCTATTAGTCTTTTTGCTTGCTTTAAAGTTACAGAAGCTCTGGAATTTCACGAACGCTAGCAAAATAAAAAAGAAAGTTTGGATGAATCTTCGAGAAACATAAATGCTAAGTATTCAATATAAACTAACTAGATTAGGGCAAATTTTGATAGATATTCTTAGTCAAAACACAAGATAAATGCCTTAAATGTAATCCGAATTTCACTAAGATATGACACTTATCAACTCCCCCAACCTAAAATCTTGCTTGTCCTCAAGCAATAGTAAAAATATTTGGAAACATGTTTTTATAAAGAATCAACTTCCAAAAATGATCAGAACATATTTTCAAATGGTTAACCTCAAGAATTGAAACCGAAAGATGAAATTCACATATCCAAAGGAAATTAAGATCAATTTACATTTCTTTTCTAAAGATATCAGAGGAAACATATGACTGATTTGCATAGAGGAAAACCTCTTAGTGTTTAATTCTCTCATAGGTAAGTGTTTTATCTCAATTCCTTCACTGATATTTTATAGATTGATTTTGCAATTCATTTCCTATCAAATCAAAGTGCATAATCAACAAGGATCATTAGGGATTTTATGGCTGGGCTTTTGGTTAGAAAAGAAACCTTGGTTTTTCTGGATATTCAAAGAACCTTTAGAATAGGAGAGCATATATATAGATAAACAGTGAAATTTTTACTTCCTATTTCTTCCTTTTCTTCCAAGATTTCTTATCAATCTTTTTATTCACCCAACTTTGTACAACACTTTAAAACACAAGGAATTTGTTTCCTTTACTTTTTCTTTTTCTTTCATTTCTTTTCTTTCTTTTCTTTTCTTTCTTTTCTTTCTTTTCTTTTACATGAATAGCATATAACCACATTTAGAAGTCTATAGCATGAAGTACCTAAGGAAGTTTCTCATCAACGGATTATTTCCCTTTTTGCTCTCCTATCCTTAGGTAAGGTAGGGAATTCCTATCCTAGGTTAAGGTTTCAACAAGAAATCAACTGTTTGGCTCAAAAAGGGTTGCAAATGGTAAAGCATTATATTCATGTTGGGATAGCTTTTTGGCCAGTGACTTTAAAATTTGTTCAAAAATAAAGACGGCGTAAATCATATCCATGCATCATATGTTTTGACAATTAGAAATTCATGCAAAATTACTATAAATCATATCAGTGAGGACACTCAATGTAATTTAGGTGGTGGCACACACTCACTAGGCTTTAAGGGCTGTTTTCATGTTCAAATCAAATCACTTGTTTCAGAAGATCTTCTTTATTAATTTCATGTAAAAAGCCTTGCCTTCATTTGATATTTGGGAAAATCATCTCATTGGTTTTTCATTCTCAAGATTTTTCACCAAAAATCATTTTGTTTTTCTGATCCAGTATCAAAAAAATATCAAGTTTCAAATTAATGTCTGTTGATTCTTTTCAAAACATGTTACATTTCAATAAAATTATTTCTTTTAAGTCCCAAAAAGATTATTATATTAAACAAAAAGCAAAAATTTTGGTATAATTTTCAAAAAGATATGCTAATAGTATATAATACCAAAAAGAGTAATATAGTAACTACCAAAAAGAGCAATATAGTAACTAAAGTATTTAGAAAGCAATAAAAAATTAAAAAAGTGTCATAGTGTTCCAGATGATGCAATCCATGTAAGACATCAGATTATGCCCCAAATCATCATTCTCCTCAGTTGCTTTCCTCATCAACGTCATGATCATGTGCAGAGCCAGCTACAGAATCCTGCTCAGCTCTCTGATCCTCTGCCTCCTCCGGAAAGATTGGTCTGTCCCCAGGCCATGCAACTTGAGCTCGGAACTGATTTGGAGTGGGCCATGAAAAAGAGCTACGATCTTGGCTGTGTTGATGCAGGGTGTAGTTATAGAAATTCTCGTTCATCTGCATCTGGGCTCTGAAGTTGGCAGCTTGCTGAGCAGCGACATGTTGCATATGGAGTTCCATCCTTTGAAGATGAGCTGAAATGGACTCCAAAGATGGTGGTGCCGGTGGTTGTTGTTGCTCTACTGGTTTGGCTTGGCAATATTTCTCAATGAATGCCCGGTTGATGGGAGGTCGGATCGTCTTGGAAGGTTGTACCTGCACACCATAAAATTGACATAAAGCAGTTATTAGGGCAGGAAATCCAAGCGCACGGTTGGCTTTTTCTAGGTTCAATGGATGGCGGGGAGGCTCTGTAATGACGAACTGATGAATGGCGTCTGAGATCAACTGTGCTACATGAATACTGAGCTACTCCATGCAACTGAAAACAAGTTGGCATTTGGGCATAGGCAAGTCAGAAGTATGATCACTTGGAAGCACGTTGCTGAGGAGGAAGGTCATCCAGATTTGAGTGAGGGTGGTCATGCTAGTTCTCATTAATCTCACCCAACTTCCACCAACATTGCGAGCAAAATCACAACTCGGAGCACAAAGAAGTTGGGCGACAGCTTGCTCATCAAACCCAGAAATGATGTTCCTCCTGCTAGTATATTCACAGCGTTGACCTTCTTCCAATATGAGTGGATTCCCGAGGAATTGATTGATCGCATCGGGATTATAAGGAATCCACTGACCTTGCACTAGGGACCTCTGATCAAGAATACCTTCTTCAGTGGGCCAAGCGTTGGCATAGAATTCCAATACTATTGCCGGATCAAATTTTTGCATTGGTGTTGCAAGAGGCCTCCATCTTCGTCGATTAATTTCCATAGTGAATTCGGGATATTCATCATCCATTAAATGAACCCTTCGTTCTTTGAGGAATGACCAATTTTTAATGACTTCATATCGCTTTTGGTGCTCCTCAGAGCGGAACCTCTATGCATCAAATACAAATTCTGCAGGAATGGCACTAGACCCTTCTCCTTCATGCCTAGCTCTTTTGGTTGACTTCTTGGGAGCAGTCTGAAAAAGGTCTCAAAATAGCACAACAAAGTATATATTAAAATCAGCATGTATAAAGAATAAATGGCAGCCCATGAAAATTGAATTGATGCATTTTTGACCATTACATCATGTATGCTCACAATTTTCAGTTTTTCCAATGTTCATAATGCACCAATAATCGCACTATTATTCCAGCAACTCATGGATGTTACTTGTGCCATTAATCCTTTATGCTACAATCTTTTACATTTAAAATTTGTGCACAAAGAATTAACTTACTCTTGAAAGCTATCATGAGCTATGTGCATTGGACATTTTTAATCAACAATTACTTATCCTTTGGTAAGTCTTGAATTCATGTAATTTTGTGTTGTCAACTTTTGAAAAATGAATGGTTTTCAAAGTTCAAGCAACATTCAAAGTGATACATACAAGTGTGTTGCGTGAATTACCAAAACCTACATTCATTCAGTCCATTTAGCATGTGCAAGGAGCAATTCTTGTGCAAAGAGAATGAGGAAAAACATGGTCATTTTCATTGAAGCATTTCAACAAACATCTGGTGTGCATGAAAAGTGATCTATGGAAATGAGTAGCATTTGTATGTTCTTGCACCAATTTTGTAGAGAATAAGAAGAGAAGCAATCAGAACAACAACAATTTTCAGAAACCACATCAATCAAGGAATTGCAAAATCTGTGACTTATTTATCCTAGGGTTCTTAAATTTCAAAGCAAGAATAGAACTATACTAATTATAATTAAGCTATCCTAATCTATGCTATGTGCTACAACAACTAGTTTAAAAAGGCACAAAGATACTTACCTGGATATGGAGGGTGTATTTGAATGAAAATGGAGTGGCTTGGGCGAGTTAGAGGAACAAGACCAAGGAAGCAACACAATTTCACAAATGATAGTGAAATTTTGGTGAAATATGGTATTTTAACGTTTTAAACTCGTGCTGCAGGTCCTTGCTCGCCCAAGCGAGCAAAATGTGCATAAAACACTCGCTTGGGCAAGTTAAAACCCTATTTTTTTTTTTTAGAAAAATTATTTTAACTTATAAATATTTACTACTTTAATTAATCTATATTTATTTAGGTAATAATTTTTAAATAAAATGATAAAACATATAAAAAGAAAGGTTAGAAATTACTAGGTTGCCTCCTAGAAGCGCTTCTTTTACGTCGTATTAGCTGGACACGTTGTAGCTCAACTGTCTTGAAGTTGTATCACAGTGATGAGCCTTTCAAATTCACCACCTAGATACGGCTTGAGTCTGCTTCCATTTACAGTCCATGTTTTCTTTGTACTGGGGTCCTCTAGTATCACAACTCCATGTGATTTGACTTCTTTTATAATGAAAGGTCCGGACCACTTGGAAACAATCTCAATCGAGAGTTAAATAACAAAACATTTTGTCCAGGATGAAAATTTCTTTTCACAAGCTTTTTATCATGATAAAATTTGACTTTCTCTTTGTAAAGCTTTGAATTCTCATAAGCTGAGAGCCTCATTTCTTCCAATTGATGCAGCTGTAGCTTCCTTTGTTCACCTGCAAGGTTAGCATCAAAATTA
>PYAF01000957.1:208298-224316 GCA_007407185.1 Glycine tomentella | reverse complement strand
AAAGCCTAGGACACCGTCCTAGCTGTCATACATTTCCCAGTCCTCTGGGTATCAACCGGATGCTATCAGCATCAGAGGTATTCAACCTCATACTGGCTCTCTAGCCATCTGGCTCTCTAGCCATCGCAGACTCGTCTCACAGAGGTCTCATCCACAGATGTGTCTATCACTAGACACTTTCCATACCAGAGAGGCATCGTCTCATCTATCAGAATCAACATTGCCTGATCATCTACTCAGGACTTCACATACACACAATGCCTGAGGAATCCCTCAGCTCAGGACTTTCAGAATCCAGATATGGCTCATCTAAGAAGCCTTAGGCTCTCATCCCCTCGGGAAGCCCTCTCTTAGAGATACAACATATCTATCCACTGCCTGGCCTCTCCAGGACTTTCATAACACATGCCTGG
Organism: Glycine tomentella; assembly: GCA_007407185.1. Classification (NCBI taxonomy): domain Eukaryota; kingdom Viridiplantae; phylum Streptophyta; class Magnoliopsida; order Fabales; family Fabaceae; genus Glycine; species Glycine tomentella. The sequence continues at coordinate 223,903 of PYAF01000957.1, read as the reverse complement.
GCAAGAACCTCCATATAGGGCAATCACCTCCAGGGCTTTCATCATCACTGGCCTGAGGATAACCACTCAGGACTTTCAACATCTCTGTCTAAGGAGGAACCTCCATACAGGGCAATCCACCCTTAGGACTTAACGGAGAGCAGTGGCACCTCCCAAGGAATCTCAGCTATTCCAGGGAGTCCTCAAACTCTTCCTCTGGCTAGGGAACCTCAACTAGCCCGATACTATCGCAGTATCCTGTACGTTCCATCACCTGCAGCCTCAGGTGCATTCTCATTCTCACACTTTCTCAGTGTCTATCCTAGGGTTTCACATTCAAGCCCAGCACACTCTAGGCCATTTCATAATTCCAATATCTGGAACGGACTGAGTTTCACTCTAAGTACCGTTCACCGAGCCTCTCAGGCCCCATATACAGAATCATATATATACATCACCCACTTGGATGGCAAACCACAATAAGGGAAAACCCTAGAACAGTGAGCTTACCTGGCATGCCGTGCCTCACAGCTCTAGCTCAACTGATGGTCTGCTTCACTGCTGCCCGTTGTGTCAAGCCCTACCAAGGCACACAACCGCATGTTACAGACCATACAAGCATATAAACACAAGCAAACTCATCAGGCAGTCCACCACTGCCACTAGGAAAGGAACCTCAATCCTTTCCGTCAACCCAAGTTATCTAACTTAAGGTTTATCTTTCCAGAGACCCTCAGTGGTCTGTCTCAACTCAGCCATGGCCTCTGAGTCACCACAGACTCAACACAAGCCATTCACAATGAGCTCAAAGCTCTGACATCCCACTTTCACAGGGATTTCCACAAGGCTTGAACGGTCTGTCTCACCAGACACCGTTCTCATAGCCTGTCAGGCACATCAAGCCCATCATCATGGCCCTTGCATGTCTCAAATCAAATGACTCAATCCAAGTCACACATGCATAGCCTAGAGCCAAAACTAACAGTTACTAAATCACAAACTGAAAGCTAATCCTTCCTCCTCTCAACATCCTGAACACATTTCTCAACTGGACCCAGAGCTAATTCTAGCCCTATAACAGATGGGTCACTATTCATCAAAACCCTCAAATCAGAAATCAACCGGGAAAACTCGAGTTTCTTACCTCAAAACTGACGAGGAAGGCCTCTAGGCTACTCCTCCTAGCCTTGGTGCAGCTGAAACACCGCCAATCCTCACCCAATCTCGAGTTCTCTGCAGCTTTCTCGGAGAAGGGGTTTTCAATGAATAGGGAGGAAGGATTTTGGCTCTAACTTGGTTTCTAGGAGGTTTGGATGGTCTAGGAGGTGTCTGGGGTCACAAAGCATGGCCATGGGAGCTTGGGAAGCTCTCCCATGGCTGCTGGAGGTCAAAGGAAGAAGAAAACCATTTCCTCTCCTCCAAAAACGCGACCCTCCTTTAAAACCAGTCTGTACCGACCTTCCTGCGCGATCCGCGCGGGACACCGCGCCATCCGCGCCAGCTGCAGAAACTCTGGCGCCATCAGCGCCACATCCACGCTATCAGCGTGAACCTGTCGAGCCTGTGGCGCGATCCGCGCCACACCCCGCGCCATCCGCGCCACACTCCAAACCCAATTGGCGCTAGTCGCGTGGAAAACCAGGGAAAATGGGCATTCCAGGCCACTTCCCGCGCCACTCACGCCACATTGGCGCTCCTCGCGCCAACTTCCAGCAAGCCTGGCGCTAACCGCGCCAACCATGGTGCCAACCGCGCCACACCCCACACAGGGTTTTCTCAGCAGGACCTCTGGCGCTACCCGCATGGACCACCACGCCAGCCGCGCCAGGACTCAGGGTCATCACAGCTCACATTATACACACATCCTCATCTAATGTGCAGGTCTAACTCACATATTTTTTTATTTATTTCCTAGGCTTACATCTCCGCTCTTCCTATGCAACAACACATGAAACATGCATACATCAAGCACTTTAACAATTCCTAGTTAGTTCCCACTACCTTGTGGTCTGTATCTTTTTATGAGTTGTCACTTACCTCGTATCATTTCATTTGGTTGAGCTCTAATCAATGAGAGACATCCTTCTCTTTAGGACATCTTAAGTACCACCGGTCAAAATGGTTAAACCACCCTTCCTTTATTGAAGGTGTTCCTTTCCCTTCTGAAGGTGAGACTCCTTTCACATTGAAGGACTGCTCCTGCCCACTTCCAAGAAGTTGTGTTCCTCTGTATCTACAGGATGACAAGTGTCACGAGGCCTAACATATAGGAATCTTCTTAACTCTCTCTTTTAACTCTCATGGAGTTGACTTCTCTCGTTCCATAGACTTCTGATTGTCCTTAGGAACATCATATTGTTTCCTTTTTTTGAAACCTTATTCTCTTTTTCTTTCCATTGAAACCTCATTCTTCTTCTTCCTTTAAATCATTTTCAAAGAGAAACCATTTTATAAACCTTTTGAAAACACATCACTCCTTGTGGCATAGAGGATCCTCAACCTGTTATGCAAACTGTTGTATGTTGAGCGTGCGGATCTCAGACATAACTGGTACTGGGAAGGGTTCTACCTTATGTCACTAAGGGGATACTCATTTATGGAAACCTTTCTTGAAACCAAAACTTTTTCCTAAAACCATAATCTTTTCTCAAAACCTTCACTAAAAGCTTTGGGGAAACTCTTCACCTTCCTACTAAGAGGAATATGTATAGTCTTAAGTGTTTCAAGTATCTTTTAAGTGGTTCATCCTTACATACAAATAGTTCTAAGCCTAAGCCATAGTCATATGAATACATTAACATACAAGGAAACCATCAACATCAACAATCAACACTCATAACATCAAACATACATATATAAAGGTAAAAACATAAGGAGTAACTAAATAACTATGACTGAAACCCATAAAATAATAATCTATATGCACTTGGAATTGGTTTGGAAACTCTAAAGAAAGTGATAAGGGAAAATAAAACACTCAACCTAAATTGAGCTTAAGCTAGAATAAATTAGCTTAAGCTAAATGTGTCAAGACCCAAGCATTACATTATGACCAAAATTAGCATAAGCCAAAGTATTTTCGCTTAAGCTAAATTTGTCTAGACATTCTAACCAATATTAGCTTAAGCTAAAACATTTTCGCTTAAGCTAAATTCATCTGTTTAGGCATTTTGACTAACATTGGCTTAAGCTAAAATATTTTGGCTTAAGCTAAATCCATCTAGACTCATTCTAATCGAAATTAGCTTAAGCTAAAATATTTTGGCTTAAGCTAAAATGTGAATTCTGCACCAATTCTCTTTGCAAAATCTAAACTTTTGACACCATTCATGGTTACCCAAGCCTCCAAATTTACAATAAATTCAATAATAATGATCCTTTATGCTTTATAATTGGTTTATTTACAAAAAATGTCGTAAATCTTGCATAATCATCAAGATCCTAATATCTCCAAGCTTAGGGTTCAAAGAGAGAAAGGGAAACAACCAATCAAAGAGATAAAGATTGACAATGGGAAAAGGGTTGGAAATGAGTTAAGCTGAGCCAAGCTCAATTTAGCTTGGCTTGCCTCGTTAATATTTAGGTCAGCTCGAGCTCGACATGAACCTTTTTTCTAGCTCGAACTCGATTCAGTTCAAGCTCGCGAATAACTCTATTCAGCTCGTTAGCTCGAATCATATCAACCAGAAATAAAATTTTTAAATCCAATACATTTCACATTTTTTAATGTTAGATTTTGGATAAAATGGTTGTTTAATTTTCTTAAAGAGAAAAAATTGAACATATTCTATTAGTTTCGTAGGACCACAAAGTATTACAAAAAAAAAATTAGAACCAAAGTCTGCATAAATAAAAACTACTACACCGTAGATATATAAAATAATATAAAACAAAATCAATTTTTATATATATATACATATATATATATATATAACAAGTATATTCATGAATCAAATGATTCGAACTACACATAACTCAAGTTCAGTTCATTTATTTAACAAGCACAGTTTTTAGTTCAAGTTCTGCTCATTTAGATTATGAAGCAAATTCAATGAACTGATAATTGAATCGAGTTTTGAACTATTTTCGAGTTGGTTCAGTTCATTGTCATCCTAGGAGAAACACTCCTCTCTAGGAACACGTAAGGATAAGCTCTGGGCACTGGATATTAATATCTTTACTCCTTTTCCCATCTTCCTCTTCCTCTCTTTGTTCTCTTGCTCTCCTTCTCTCTAACTTTCCCTTCTCTTTTCTATTTAAACTATGTGTATATATGTGTAAGCTTAGTAGGTCTCAACCCTCCTTAGGCCTTGGCTCCCCATATGGATCTTATTCTCATAAATTCCTATTATCCATAATGCCTAAGGGTATTTTTTTAATCCATTAAATATAACAATTATTCGATAAAAGATATCTTTTATTATTATTTCTATGGTCCATAAATCGAGGATGTTGCATATAACCACCTTCCTTACATAATTACGTTAAGGATTTATTTTAAAACTCTTCTCTTTAAATTTATTTATGACGATACTAGTTAATTTTTTATTTTAATTATGAAGCCTTGAGATAAAATTTCACAACTTCAATTATAAATTATTTCGCGTACAAAACTTAACTAGATGAAACTTGGTGCCACATGATACTTTTTCATATCACAAAATACTATATTAAACACAATTAGAATAAATCACACACACAAACATAATTACAAGGTAATTACATAAAAGCCCAAGCTGGTCCATTTGATACACAAGAGTAACAAAGGATAGGGTTGCAAACATCATGTTTTGAACCCCACGTACACTCTCTCCATGATGTCTCCAAGAGAAAGATCCACCTAAAAGTCATATACTCCCATGAACATGCAGTTTGAGATCATCACGATAATAAACATATGTGTCATATTCAAGTGTAAGTTAACCATAATAAAAGTATATGTATACAATTAAATGAATTCAAGTTTAAGGAAAAAGGGAGAAACTAAACTTTATATACTTTGAAAATATTTTCCATAATAGTCAGAAATTTATAATAAAACTTAGTTCATATAGAAGTCATCTCATGCCCATACATCAATAAATACTAACAAACAACAACAACATAATTCAACTATCTCAACTGATACATATCACATATCACAATGTAAGTCCACAACTATTTTTAACAACATAGTCTATCACAAATTACTGTAACGATCTGCCTCGTTGCTACGATATCACTACTCTAATGCAAAATTTCAATTTTAAAATAAAGTTATATTAATGTAATTATGAAAATGATGGTAAATTTTTTGCAGTATACATTCCCCAAATGACGTATAAAAACACACACACACACACACACACATATATATTAAACCACTATGCATTATTCAATGTCAAGGTATAATTCAATTTTTACATGTATCTAAACCTAGAATTTACATACTCAATAAAAAAAATAAAGGAACCAACTAAGGAAGAATTTGATAACAAAACACAACTCTCCTAAAAGGAACTCCAATGTTATCATGTTGGCTTGGCGACTCCAACAAAAGAAATCCCTCCAAAGACACCTACTGCTACTCATCTGCTCCCACAAATGAAAGTTCGAGATCATCACAAGTACCAACCACACGGTACAAAATGCATGGGTGAGTTTATCCTAAAAGATTAAAAACTATCAGATTAAGAATGATTAGAAAGAAACACAATAACAAATCATCACAATCCTTCTCAATAATCTATCAGTTCAACATACACTTAACAAACTAGTCACCAACTCTTTAACATTTCAAATCAATTATGCTTGGAATGATGCATGCACTTGACTCAACTCTCAAATGCAATGTGGTATCAGTCATTAGGAAATAGCCTAAACATGTCCTCATGACACTCTCACTTAGGAAAACTTAGCAGCAACTGTCGAGGTCACCCATGTTAGATACAGGGGGAGCTTGAAGAAGATCAAGATAATGAGCCATTTGTCTTAGACATATTTTAGCTTTTTACATGTCATTTAATTGAAGGCATACGTAATTTGTTAGTTGTTTAAGAGCTTCATCCTATGATCCCTTGCATTGCATAAACATCATTCATTGGCATCCATACATGGTTTTATCAAGTCACATGATTTGTGAAAAAGCTAAAGGCTTTCATGTTTGCATAAGATGCCAAGTACTCATGGTTAAGTTTTGGAAAAATCACTTTTTACACTGACTTAATCGATTACCAGAATATGGTAATATGTTACTTAAGCCATCAAGACCTAATTAATCGATTACGAGGTAATGGTAATCAATTACATTGTACAAAACACAGAATAAGTCTTCCTGAGTTAATCGACTACCATCTAATCGTAATCAATTACATTAGCACATTTTTTAAGCTAGACTGTTTGTGGTAATCGATTACATAACGGTTTAATCGATTACTTTGCTAATGTATCTTTTCCAGAAAGAACAAATAACATTTTAATTGATTACTTAAGTGAAAATAATCAATTACATGGATGATTTAATCGATTACATTCAGTTGAAACAATTTTCTATAAAAAGTTGTTGGGTCTTTTGGTTTGCACAACATATCAGAATTCAAAATTTTCACTGTTTTCAAAAGCCTTTTGAATTTAAGAGAAGATGCATTGAGTAACAAAGCTCTTGTCCCATAATTCAAAGATCTTCATGTCATTGATTGAATTCTTTTTGGACAAGATTTCAAAGGAGTTTCTTGGAGAGCTTGGTCTAAAACTTGCTTTCTTTCAACTTGATTCCATATTGGTAAACACATGCATTTTCATTCTTTGGATCATAAGGTTGTATCTCTCCTCTAAACTCTGGTTGTAATTTGTTTTTACATTTATAGCTTGTTAGTTGCTACTGCAAAAGGATTCTTTAAGCTTGTCTAGAGTAAGGTTCTCTAGAGGGAAGAGTAAAGAAGGGTTTCTCTATGTCTTGATCATTAGAGGTCTAAAAGGTATTTAGATTTCAGTTCTTTATCTAGGGTTGATAAAGGATGATCTTTTGTAAGCTTGTAAAGAACAAATTTTTGTTAATAATGGAACTCTAGCCAAGGTTTGGTTAACTAGACATAGCTTTTCTTGTTGAGGAGTTAACCAGTATAATTTTTGGTGTTCTTTTAATCTCTTATTATTGTCATTGATTACTAGTCTTTTGCATAATCTGTTCAAGATCAATAGATAAACATTTTCTACTATTGCTTTTCTGTGAAAGGTGAGTCTTGATTGATTGAAAGTTTGTTTTAAAAGGGTATCCTTGTGATACGATCCTAAATCCGCTCCTTGTTTCAAAGAAATTTTAAAAGACTCTGTTTTAACCAATTCACCCCCTCTTGGTTAATTGTGTGGGTTCATATTGTTTTCAACCCAGTTGTGCACATGCCACTTCCCCCCATGTTGATAAGCATGAGTCTCAAGGAAGTTACAAACCGAGTGATATGCCCCACATACCAGCATTTTTCTCATGAAAAATCACAGGTACTTACTAACAAACTTTATACTATTTTCACACAATTATGCAGTAAGAAACATGGACTTCAACAATGAACTAACTTTAAATAGTTAAAAAATTTAAACAATCCCCTTCCCTCTACAGGGACGCATATAATTGTTAAACCAAATCCCCTTCCCTCTCCAGGGATATTCAGGTGGTCACTGCACCCCCCATGTACATACACAACATGCAGTCATCTCAATGACATTATCAACATCATCTCATCTCAATGTCATCAGTAACCTCACCATCATCTAAATTCAATGTCATCATCAACATCAGCATTATCTCATCTCAACTTCATCAACATAACAAGAAATTATATTCCACATACATACATATAAACTCATGCCTAGGATTCACATTTCCCAGGTCTTCAGACAACATAAATTACATATAATAAGCATTCATAGTATAACGAGGTTGATATTTTAGGGAAAATTCTAAATTAAAGAGAAAAACTATAGTATACAAAACAAACTCTTAAGCCCATTTAAATTTTAATAAAAGAAGTAACAAGAGAATAGATATAAACTTTTGGGTAGAGTCTCCTCTGTAATTAAGACTTTTTCCCTATATATCAATAAATACAACAACAACACCATTCACAATTTTATTCATCAATAACAAATATATTACATCCCATTAGTTTAAAACACATCTTTTCTTGAAAAACCAGCATGTAATAGGGACAAATATACAATCCCATATTTGGGTTCCCATAACACAACTATGGTGTCAAAAACTATAAACAAGCCATAAAATCCCATCACCTATCTATATCTCCTTTATAGCTCCTCACAGCATCATTCGGAGATCTCTTAGGTTCATGTCCATTGGTCCAAACGCATAGCTCTATATAACAAATTGAAGACAATTTAGTATAGATTTCAAAGACATGATAAATTCTAACTTTTGGGTCTAATATCCATTCAATTTTAAAAAAGGCTACAATGGTGTTTTTGGGGTCCACATCAAAGAAACATCATTTCAAAATTTCGAACACGCCAATGTGATCGAGGTTCAACAAAGATCACAAAATGCAATCAATTTTATAAAAAGGAAACTTTTACAATGTCTAATTTTCAAGAGTATTTCAAAGGTAACGTAAGAACATCTAGTAACGGTTACCAAATCACAAGCGATGCAAGAATAGGCTCAAACTAACTAGGAGAAGGCATAGAAATCATTGTTACCTCAAAGAAATCGTGAAGGGAAAGTCAAGAGCTTCGTTCTCTACCAATTTTTCATGTTGGGATTTGTGGATTTCACTCTGATTAAAGTGTTCCACTCTGTACGATGGTCCGACGATAAGAAGTGGCGCCTCATGGCGATCACCGGTGGTCGTGGGTGGTGGAGGAGGAGGTTTAGGGTTTTTGGGCGAGGGTTTGGGATGAGAAGAGGTGTGAAAATGTGTTTTTTTGTGTTGCTATCATATTTATAACTTGCAAGACTCGCTTAGTGAGCTTGTCTTGCTAAGCAAAATTTAGCTTTTGGCACTAAGAGAAATTTAACTTTTGGCGCTAAGTGAGACATTTCGCACTGAGCTAAATTTCTCTTTTGACTAGAATTGCGCTTAACGAGCCAGTGTCGCTAAGCGAATTACTTCCTCTGAAAAGAATTGCGCTTAGTTAGCTAGTGATGCTAAGCGAGCTACTCAAACGTAGATCAAACAAATTCCACGTAATCTAACTTCCACACCAAGCTGTGACACAAGGATAATTCACATGAGAATTCAACTAATCCAAGTTAATTAAGTAATCAAACAATTCAAGCAATACATCAAACATCTTATTTCAATTATCGAAATTTCATGGCGTTACAATTACCACCAAAAATATAAGTGGTGCTTTGGAGGATATCCAACTAAACGTGACCCCTGGATTGCTTTAGTTGATCAGAGTTCTGGCTTTGAACTCACCATCCCAAAGGACATAGCTAGCTTCTTTTTTGTCATATAAGGACAGTTCCAACACAAAGCTTACATTCTCATCATCATCACCTCAAGAACATAAACATCTCAACAACAATACAAGATATATTTCAACATCAATTCACACTCATATTATATTTATCACCATTTCATCAAACTTTCTATTATCTTAACAAAGCACACACACACACACACACACACACACACACACACACACACACACACACACATATCATCATCAATAAAGATATTCCCCACCTATAATTCTTATAATTATCTCACTAAAATCTCATATTAATATGAATTACTTGATCTTGACTTTAACATAATTATAAAAACTCATAACACCATTTTATTTTCACTTGAAATTGGTTTGGAAACTCTCAAGAAAGTATTAAGGGTAACATAAGACATTATGCCTAAATTTAGCTTAAGCTAGAAAATTTAGCTTAGCCAAACATTTAGCTTGAGTTTAACCTGAATTCATGCAAACGTTCATAGTATCAAAATTTAGCTTAAGCTAAATTCGTGCAAATTTATTTATATGAAGCATACAAACTTATATTTATATATATATATATATATATAAAATTCCAAAATCTTGGGATTTAAGATTTCAATCCCCAAATCAAACCACAACGAAGCCAAATCAAGAAAGGGAAAATGAAGGAAGATGAAAAGAAAGCCTTTCAAATTCAAAAGTTATACAAATCATATAATCAATCAAGGTTTAGCTTCCCACACCAACAGGTTCTTCAACTAATTAAGGTTTGAGAAGGAAAAAGAGATCTTGAGCTCCACCGAAAGGGTTTTCTCCCAATCAACACCACCACCTCAAAATACACATGAAAACACAACCCAAAATAACACTCATAAAGGTATATGCATCAAATATCCAGTATGGACACTACTACAAAAGCGGTCTTTTACGACGCACCTTCAACGACGGTTCCCATAAAACTGTCTTCGTATATAAAGCGGTGGCAATTTCGTAAATATGTGATTGTTCAACAAAGACGGTTTTACGAAATTTGTCTTAGAAACTATCAGTCTAAGACGATTTTTAAAAAATTGTCTTAGAAACTATCATTCTAAGACAGTTTTTAGAAAATTGTCTTAGAAGGAAAATCATTCTAAAAACCATCTTAGAAGGCTATTATTATAATAACCTAGTTTAAAAAAAATTGGCCTGCTGGTAAGCCACACCAGTAGCGTGGGAGCCACGCCAGTAGCGTGGGAAGTGCTCCAGAAAACCATTTTCCACTGGTATGCCACGCTGGTAGCGTGGGAGCACGGGCTGAGGGCCTATAAAAGGCCATTTTCACGATTTTGAAGGGAAAAACTCCCTTTCTTCTTCCTCCTGTGACCTTTCCGCCATTGATGAAGCTCCAAGCTTCTTTCCTTCACCATTATTGACCTAAAACCCTTCCTTTAACCTCTAATCTTATTGAAAACCACTTGTGAGCCATTATCCTTCATCAATTTTCCCAAAAGCCCCAAATCAGAGAAATCCCTTTCTCAACGGAAGTTCGTAGAACTCGAGTTCGGCGAGGAACGACGGCAATTCACGGACACCCAAGCTAGGGGAGGTGATCCAGAGGTCTTCCTTGCCATCTTTGAGGTAAGAAACTTGAGTTTCACCAGTTGATTTGTGAGTTGGGGTTTTGGATGAATAGTAACCCGCTTGTGATCGAGCTAGAATTAGCCTTGGGTCCTTTAGAAAAGTGTGTTTAGAATGTTATGGTGATGAAGGATTAGCTTTCAGTTGTTGATTTGGTGAACTTTGACCCTTGGCTCTATGTGATGCATGTATAGTTAGTATGTTGAGTTACTAGACTATGTGGTGACATGCATGACCCTTGATATTGGTGTTGATGTGCTGAGAGGCTTTTGGAACGGTGTATTGTGTGTGAGAAGAACCGTTCAAGATTCATTATGAATTCTTGAGTTAATTGGGCTGTATAGAGCTTAAAGCTCATTGTGCTGGCTTGCACTGAGTCTTGTGATGACTCAAGAACCTTGATTAGATTGAGATAGACCACTGAGGGTCTATGAGATGCCTAGTGAGAGCTGGGCTATGATGAACCTTAAGTTAGAAGACAAAGAGGTTAATATGGATAGGAAGGATGTTTCCTTTCATATGAACGGTTGAAAACCGTTACTGATTGTTTATCTGCATGCCTGATGTAGGGCGTGAGATTCATACTGCTGGGGTGGTTACCATGAGACCGGGAGAACCGGTATTGAGCTGAGGCCAGGTAAGCTCATCTTTCTTGGGGAATGTTTCCCTTGCTTTTGTTTCACCATTCCCAAAAGGGTGATGATTTGGTATGCCATGCATCTGAATATTATGTGTTGTTGATATATTAAAACATGTATGTGATGGCATGGTGATGATTGAGCTTAGCTAAACACTGTGATAGTCTTATGCTTTGTATTGGCTATAAGATGAATGTTATGATAATGCTGTGTGATGTGGTCATATGAGAATTCTCTGGCCAGTAGAATAGGGAACTGTGGACCCCTTGGGAATGTGCCTTTAATTGGATGATCTTCCTTGGGAAAATCCATAGGCGTCCATGTAATTCCTGAGAGAATGTGCCCTTCATTGGATGATCTTTCTCAGGTATGGGCGGGGAAAAGCCCTGAGGGAATATGCCTTTAATTAGATGATCTTCCTCAGGCATGGAAAGGGAGAGTCCTAAGGGAATGTGCCTTTCAGTAGATGATCTTCCTCAGGTACTCAATGAGAAGTCCTCAGAGAACGTGCCCTTTAATGGATGATCTTTCTCAGGCAATGTGTGACAGGTACATATGTTGTTACCCTGGATTGTGATATGCATGTAGTGTGGTACATGTGAGCCTACGTGATGTTTATGTGATATTAATTATGCTGTTTATGTGATTGGAAGTGAACCAGGGGGAGGGAAACCTCCAAGGACCCTGAGTTTACTGAGATTATTATCTCACCCCTTTTGGGGCTTATATTGCAGGTGATGATACAGGAGTAGCTGATAGATCCCAAGGCAAGAGGCCTGAGCAGGGATAGTCTTGTTGATAACCCTAAACATAGATGACTGAGCATGTTGGCTCACATTTTTTTATTATGCCTGTATTTGTACAATTTTGAGAAAATGTACTTGTATTGTACATGAACTCACCATATATGTATATAATGTACATTTGATATTGTTTTTGCTTCCTAAGTTTTATTTTGATTATATTGTAACCGCTGCGTCATTCTGATATAATAACAATGTTAATACGCCGGGTGCACACAGGGTGTTACAATTATTCTATTGGAAAACTGTCTTAGAAGGTTGTTATTCTAAGACGCTTTTCCAAAATCATCTTACGAATAACTACTAAAAATCATCTTTTATTCGTGTTAACGACGGTTTATACTCTACGATTCAGCCTCGTGCCCTCTATTGCTTCCAACCTCCGTCGATTCCGCTTCTCTTGCATTCTTCTCGGAACTCCACGAATGGTGAGAACTCCTCCACACCGTTCTTTCTCTTCAAACCCCTCTCCGCCAACACACCGCGCTTTTTCTTCTTATTCTTCTTCTGTTTTGTGTGTTGTAAATAATGAGATGAGTGTTGTGAACATCACCAACGTCACTGTCTTGGACAACCCTGCTTCCTTTCTAACCCCCTTTCAGTTCGAGATTTCCTACGAGTGTCTTACCGCTCTCAAAGATGGTTTCTATGCTAACTTCTTCTCTCCCTTCTTTTTTTTAGGGTTTCCATTTTCTACTCTCTCACTAGGACTAGTTTCTTCCCAATTCCTCCACTTTTTTAATTTTTTTTTGTATATAGATAGGGTTTTCTTTTCAATCCATGTCAGACCTTGTTACTCTCTACTATCTCCCCATCCCATGTCTTCTGCTATTTATTTAAACATTAAAGGGAAGGCTTTTTTCTTATTATCTCTACAAACCCTCGATTTACCCTAAAACACTAATTTGCTCAACCATATCATAGATGCCATATTTCCTCTCTCTCCGATGCCAAAACCACCCGCGGAAGATTAGAAAAAACCCCAAGAGAAACAAGAGAAGCCCAAACCAGAGGAGAAGAAAGAAGAGGTTCATTTAATTTAATTTTATTTACTTTTAAATCTTCACTTTTTTCATATTTTTCAGCTCATCAAAAATTATTTTACTACATATGCAGCCTCGGGTTATCACGGTTGTTCTGAAAGTTCAATGCATTGCGAAGCTTGCGCCTAGGAAATCAAGAGACGCATCGAGAAAATGAAAGGATTGTGTGTGTAATAACGTTTCTTTTTCTTGTGGCATTCAAGTCCCATCCCGGGAAGAATTTGGCGTCAGGGGTTGCGAACTGGCCGTAAAAAATCAGCTATTTTTATGTGATGAACCTTTATGATATTTTGTTGGAGGCGTACCCTTCATAGCAACACGTTACATCGGGCCCGAGTGTATCGAAAAATGAGCTAAGGTCATTGCCACAAGGCAAGGTGCTACATCGATCCCAGGATGTAGTGATAAGTGAGCTAGGGTCCATGCTGAAAGGCAAGATGCCAAGTCTTCACCCGGATTTGGTGACAAAAAGGCAAGGGTCCCAACACGCAGATGGGCGAGCGTAGTGGGCAAACCCTGCCTAGGGGTTTAGGATGAAATTGTGAAGCTGGAACATAGGAACATTAACGGGTAAACTGAGGGAGTTAGCAGACGAGCGAGAAGCAGAGCCTAGCCCTAAAAGCGATGTAGACGGCTAGAGTCATATAAAGTCCCATAAAAACTATATATTCAACTATTTCCATGTCTGAAGGTAACATCTCGAATTGAGAAAGTCTAAAATGTGAGTAACTCATCCTTCTATTCTTATTTGAATTCCCAGATAAGGAAAAGAAAGGAAAGGAGGAAAGCGCAGCTAGAGCTTAATCGATTCTTTTTTACTAGAAGAAAAGTGAATTTTTTTTTGCTTGCAAGAAACTAAGTGGTTGGAGAAAAGGCCAAGGAAGTGGAAGACACCGATTTCAAGTTGTGGTATATAGGTACAACCAAAAGTCGCAATGGGGTTGGAATTATGATTGATAGAAGTTTCAGAGATAAAGTCGTTGATGTCAAAAGGAAAGGAGACAGGAATATGATGATTAAGCTTGTAGTGGGGGATCTAATTTTAAATATCTTTAGTGTGTATGCACCCCAAGTTGGACTACTATCAGATGAAAAGAACCAATTTTGGGAATACTTGGAGGAGGTTCTGAGAGGGATCCCACGAGAGGAGAAGATTTTCCTAGGAGGAGATCTAAATGGGCATGTTAGTAAAAACAGTGAAGGTTTTGATAGACTTCATGGTGGTTTTGGCTATGGACAAGAAATGAGATTGGAGAAGATGTCTTGAACATTGCACTTGCCTATGATTTGATGCTAGCAAACACTTTTTTCCAGAAAAAGGAGTCTCATCTTATCACGTATCATAGTGGTCAAAATTGTAGTCAAATTGATTTCTTTATGGTTAGACGGGAAGATAGAAATTCGTGTATTGACTGCAATGTATACCCTGGAGAATGTGTGGCGACACAACATAGGTTTAACAAAGTTCTTAATTTTAGGTAGAAGGCTCAAAACCCAAGGATAAGATGGTGAAAGCTAAAGGAGGAGAAACAAATAAAGTTTAAGGAAAACATGTTGTGTGAAGGACAATGGGAGTTTATTGGAGAAGCAAATGAAATATGGAATAAGATGAATGTGGGAAGGAGGGTGCTAAGTGATAGCAAAGGAAACAAAGTTCTTACTAAGGAAACATATTGGTGGAATGGAAAGGTGCAAGAGGCTATTAAACAGAAGAATGAATGCTTTAGATCTTTGTATAAATGTTCCAATGATGAGAATTTGCAAAAGTTTAGAGTAGCGAGGAAAAATGAAAAGAAAGCGGTGCGGGAAGCTAGAGGCAAAGTTTTTGACGATTTGTATAAAAATCTTGGGAGCAAGGATGGGAAGAAAGGTATTTGCAAACTTGCAAAAATGAGGGATGATAAGTGCCATATCTTAGCGAAATTTGGGTTATATTTAAGGCACTTATCTTGTGTTTTGATTAAGGATATCTATTGAAATTTGCCCTAATCTAGTAAATTTATATTGAGTACTTAAGTATTTATGTTTCTCAAAGATTCATCCAAGATTTATTTTATTTTGCTAGCATTCGAGGCTTTCCGGGGATTTCGAAAACA
>PYAF01000957.1:166617-182123 GCA_007407185.1 Glycine tomentella | reverse complement strand
CAGATGAAGCCTCCGATGGAGATGTGCCTGTTACATAGATGTAGCCTCTTAACTGAGATGTTCCTATGTTTCAGATGAAGCCTCCAATAGATGTGTTGATATCCAGGCAAGAGATGTTCCTAGTATATAGATGTAGCCTCCGTGAGTGGAGATGTTCCTATATACCTAGATGTAGCCTCTGCCTTGCAAAATGATGTGTGCCACCTGTTTGTTGACAGGTTGGGGTGAAACCATAGAAATGGTACTGTGAAAAGGGAACGAGACCCAGTCTGTTGCGATGAATGAATGAGAAATGTTCTGATGATGATTGAGAATGTGAATGATGATAATGTACTATTTCTATGTATGTGCCTGAAAGTGAACCAGGGGAAGGAAATACCTTCAAGGGCCCTGAGTGTACTGGGATTTTATATCTCACCCCTTGTGTGGGGCTTATGTTTTGCAGGTGAATCCTCAGTGGGAGCAGAGAGATCCCAAGGCAAGAGGCCTGTGCAGGGATAGATGCTGCTTATAAACCTTAGGCTTAGATGACGTGAGCATGTGGCTCTGATGTTTTGTATTGCCTTTGGTTTTGGATTTTGTGTACTCTGAGGGGAAATTATGTACATTTTTGTACTTGAACTGAGGACTTGTATGTAATCACCATATTATAATGTAAAGCGTGTATGCTTATGGCATTTAATGATGCCCTCTTGTTATATGCTTCCAAGCTGCTTAGTCTCTGATGTATTATATCTGTTAAGGGATGTTTATACGTGGTAATGACCCCGATGCGAGTATGGGGCGTTACAGCTCTGCTGTGCCATCTCCTTCTTCGATAGCTTATCCCACACATAGTTATCAATTAGGTGCTTCGATCCTTTTCTATCGTTTTGTTCTATTGTTCTTGCTTTTCTCACAAGATGAGTGAAAAGTTGGATCAATCACTCAACATACAGAGACCCTACTACTTGTATCCAAGTGAAAGACCAGCCACAACATTGGTTTCACCTCAATTGAATCCTACAAATTATAGTTCTTGGAGCAGATTGATGCTCACTGCCTTGAGTGCAAAGAACAAGGTCGAGTTCGTCGATGGCTCAATCTCCAAACTAGATGCGACTCGTACGTTATTTCCAGCATGGAAAAGATGTAACAACATGGAGGTGTCTTGGCTTGTGCATTCAGTATCAACATCAATTCGGCAGAGTATTCTTTGGATGGATAATGTTGTGGACATATGGAAGGATCTAAAGGCAAGGTACTCACAAGGTGATCTTTTGAGAATTTCTTATTTACAACAAGAACTTACTTCAATTACGCAAGGTGACACTAGTATTACTGATTTTTTTCACTAAATTGAGGGTATTAGGGATGAGCTTAAGAAATATAGGCCAGAACTTGTTTGCACTTGTGCCACAAAATGTGATTGTGATGTTTTAAAAACTGTGAAACAAAGAAACACTCAGGATCAAGTTATGCAATTTTTATATGGTTTAAATGATTAGTAAAGTCATGTGAAATCAAACATTTTGATGATGGATCCACTTCTTGTTATAAACAAGGTGTTTTCATTTGTTTTCCAGCAGGAGAGACAATTTAATAATGCTAATGCTCTAGGTAATTTGAGTGTAGTTAATGTTGCTTCCAGATCAAGTAATTCATGTACTTATTGTGGCAAAGATTATCATATAGAGGAGAATTCTTATAAAAATCATGGTTATCCTCCTAATTTCTCTTCTAATAGAAGAGAAAGAGGGGGTAGAGGTTCTGGTAGAGGAAGTTTTGGAGGTAGAAGTAATAACAATGGTGGAATGTGCACACACTGTGGGATTAATGGACACACAGTTGAGGAATGTTATAGGAAACATGGATATCCACCAGGGCACAAGCTGTAAAAGACTCAAAATGGTTCAATCAATAATGCTATGAGAGAGGAATCTAATGCCTCATATTGAAATGACAGTCAAGAGACACAAAATCAGAATATCAGAGTCACCCCACAACAGTACCAAGCTTTAATGTCATTGCTTCAACAACAATCTAATAGTGGAGGATCCACTTCAGGCACTTCACACATTAACTTGTAGCATAAGCAAATTTGAGCCTAGAGATTGGATCTTAGACTCAAGAGCAACTGACCATGTTGCTTGCTCTTTAAAATTCTTCTCCGCACATAAATAAATTAGTCCCATAATAGTTTAATTGCCTATTGGTCAACAAGTGATACCCACACATTTAGGAACTGTGAAATTTCCTGACTCTCTTTACCTTAAGATGTATTGTATTTGCCAAGTTCAATTTCAACCTTATATCTATTTCCAAATTAGTTGCAAATTTGAGATGCCAATTGACTTTTTCTAGTGATCATTGCTTAATACAGGATGTGACCAACCAGAGGATGATTAGTACAGTTGAGTGTGTGCAAGGACTTTACATATTGATGTTGCCCTTTACTGAAAGTGTTGTAATCAACACAGTTAGCTTTAATGCCAAATTTGTCTTTTCTTGTAATAAAATGCCCATTGACCTATGGCATTTTTGTTTAGCCCACCCCTCACATGATAGATTTCATTTGTTAAAACAATGATATCCTATATTGTCAAATGATAAACAGTTTGTTTGTGATACTTGTCATAAAGCAAAGCAAAGAAAATTGCCTTTTCCTCATAGTGATTCACATGTTGCTACTCCTTTTTCTCTTATTCATGTTGATATTTGGGGTCCTTGTGCTACTCTCTCTTTTAATGGCCATAAATATTTCCTTACGATAGTTGATGATCACATCGTTTTGCATGGATTTTTCTTATGATTTCTAAAGCTAAAACACAAACAAAACTGAAAAACTTTGTTTCTTGGGTTGAAAGACAATTTGATACCAAAGTCAAGTTTATAAGATCTGATAATGATGTTGAGTTTCTTATGCAAAGTTTTTATGATACTATTTGGATTGTTCATCAAACTTCATGTGTAGACCCCCCCCCCCCAAACAGAATAGGGTTGTTGAAAGAAAACATCAACATTTGTTGAATGTTACTAGACCCTTTTGTTTCAATCTAATTTACCACTAACTTTTTGATCTTTTGCCTTGAGCCATGTTGTTGTTCTTATAAACTGTCTACCAACTCCTCTTTTGGGAAACATTTCACTTTATGAAAAACTTTACAAAGTTCCATATGATGTGTCCATGTTAAGAGTCTTTGGTTGTTATGTTATACTAGCACTTGACTGCAAATAGGAAGAAACTTGATCCTAGAGTTGTTCCATCAATTTTTCTTGGTTTTAAACCTTATACCAAAGGTTATATGACTTTGAATCTAAAGACCACAACCATTCTTGTCTCTAGAAATGTTGTTTTCTATGAAGATTATTTTCCCTATACTTCAAATTCTTCAAATCCTCATCAAGATTTTCCTATCATACAACCACACTCCACACCTATTACATATGATGACATTCCTCAATCTGAATTACATTCATCATTGGATACACCTTTGCCTACTACATATGACCCTGACCCTGGTTCACCGTTAGCCTCTAATATTGAGCCTATTCATACTTCTGCTCCCAACTTTCCTGCTACTGTTGTTGTTCCAAGATAGTCAAAGAGAAAGGTTCACAGACTTGAGAGATTCAAAGACTTTCACACACAATTCACCTCAATTGTAACCATTAATTCCTTAGGTAATCTCTATCCATTATCTTTAACTCTTTCGTTTACCAAGTTATCACCTTCATATCACCATGCTACCATGTTTGTTTCTTTTCACATTGAGCCTAAGACCTATGCTAAAGCCTCTAATTAAGCATGATCAATGGATAGAGGCTATGAATGCTAAGATTCAAGCTTTGGAATCCAATCATAATTAGATATTAACAGATCTTCCTCCAACCAAGACAGCTATAGCATGTAAATGGGTTTATAAAATAAAACACAAAGTTGATGGTTCCATTGAGAGGTTCAAAACTCATTTAGTTTCAAAAGGGTACACTCAAGTAAAAGGACAAGATTATGTGGATACTTTTTCTCTAGTAACTAAATTACTACCATAAGGTTACTTCTAGCATTAGAAGCAATGAATAATTGGCATATGAAGCAACTTGGTGTTAACAATGCTTTTTTCCATGGTGATTTGGATGAAGAAGTGAATATGTCTTTACCTCTTGCATGATTACTGCAAAACCAGGACAGGTATGTAGATTGCAAAGGTCTTTATATGGCCTGAAACAAGCCAGTAGACAATTGTATGCTAGGTTGTCTACCTTCCTCATCTCTCATGGCTATAGACAATCATCTTCTGATTATTCATTGTTTCTTAAAATTCATCAATCTTCTTTTAATGTCTTATTGGTTTATGTTAATGATATAGTTTTATCTAGAAATGACTTGACTGAAATTAGACATATCACTCAGCTTCTTGACTTTTCAAAATCAAGGACTTAGGATATTTGAGATTTTTTCTGGGCTTTGAAGTAGCCAGAAGCACTAGAGGTATCAACATTTGCCAAAGGAAATACAATCTTGATATTTTGGATGATACAAGCATGTTAGGATCCAAACTTGTTTCTGCTCCCACATATTATTGCACTAGACTTCATCAAAAGTCTGGAACTCCTCTCTGACACTGATGTATTGTAATATGAATCTTCTTATTCATTCATCCAGATTAAAACCCAAAGGGTTCATTATATATATATATATATATATATATATATATATATTACAAATTCAAATACTCTAGAATATTTCACACTCCCCCTCAAGTTGGGAGATATATATTAATCATTCTCAACTTGCTAATAAAATCCTTAAAGTTGGGCTTCTGTAATCCTTTGGTAAGAATATTCGCCGTTTGCTCTTTGGTAGGTATATATGACAAACATACACTACCATCCTCCAATTTTTCTTTGATAAAATGACGATCAACCTCCACATGTTTAGTTCTGTCATCTTGAACTGGATTTTGAGCAATACTGACAGCAGCCTTATTATCACAATACAATTGACAGGTAGAGAATAAGAGATCTTCAATTCCTCAAGAAGTCTTCTTAACCAGATTCCTTCACAAATACCATGGGCTAAAGCCCGAAATTCTGCTTTTGCACTACTTTTGGAAACAACTGTTTGTTTTTTACTTCTCAAGGTCACAAGATTTCCCCAGACATAGGTACAATATCCTTAAGTGGATCTTCGATCCATTATCGAGCCAACCCAATCTGCATTTGTATAGATTTCAATCATCCTCTTATGTCCCCTTTGAAAGAACATTCCTCGACCAGGGTGATTTTGAGGTACTTGAGGATTCTATAAACTGCACTAAGGTGTTTTTCTTTAGGAGAATGCATGAATTGACTAACCATGCTAACCAAAAATGCAATATTAGGCTGAGTGTGAGATAAGTAGATCAACTTCCCCACCAACCTCTCGTATTGCTCTTTGTCAACTTCTTCCCATCTTCAATTCCCAATTTAATATTAGGATCAACTGGAATCTCTGCTGGCTTGCACCCAAGCATTCATGTTTCTTGCAACAGGTCTAGAATATATTTCTTCCGAGTTAAAGAAATACCTGTCTTACTACTAGGAACCTCCATGCCAAGGAAATATTTGAGAACTCCAAGATCCTTCAGTTCAAACTAGTCAGCTAAACACTGCTTTAAAGAACTTATGTCCTCATAATCATTTCCTGTGACAATCATGTCATCAACATAAACAATGAGAATAACAATTTTTCCACCGTCAGAGTGTTTATAAAATAGAGTGTGATCAGTCTAAGCTTGGAGGAATCCTCTTCCCTTCACAGCTAAAGTAAACTTCTCAACCCACTCTTTAAGGGATTGTTTAAGCCCATAAAGAGACTTCTTCATGTAAATCACCATTCAAGAAGGCATTCTTTACATCTAATTTTTGCAAGGGCCAATCAAGGTTGGCAGCAAATGATAGTAGAACTCGGATAGTGTTAAGTTTGGCAACTGGGGCAAATGTCTCTTGATAGTCTATCCCATGAGCCTGAGTGAATCCCTTAGCAACCAATCTCATCTTATACTTGTTGATGCTATTATATGCATTAAATTTTATTTGAACACCCACTTGCAACCTATTGTTTTCTTTCGTCTAGGTAATGCTACAAATTCCCAAGTTCCAATTTTTTTAAGTGCATCCATTTCTTCAAAGACTGCATTCCTCCATTTTGGGTTATCAAGTGTTTCTTGGATGTTTACGAGACATGATGAGAAATAGGGTCAGCAGTACAAGATATAGTACATTTTCGAAGAGCAATAGGCACATTTAGGTCGACTGCATCAGTGCATTTAGGTATTGTGTTGTTGGAACTAGGACTCAAGTCAGAATCCTAGCAGTCTAGGGGCTCTTGAGGTGTTTTTCATCTGTTGTAAATTTTTTCCCATTTACTAGGAGGATCTCCAGTCTCTGGCACAGTAGCTCACCCTATCTCCTGCACAATAACTCCCCCTGTCTCCAAAGGCAAAGGTAAAACTACAGACTCATTTGGTTTTCAAGACTTATCTTCATTTACCCCAATAGACTCCCCTTGAAGAGAAATCGAGAGAAAAAAGGATTTTGTCATATAAAATATGACATTGATAGAAACAAAGACCTTTCGGAGAGAAGGTGAGTAACATTTATAACCCTTTTGGTTATGAGGATATCCTATGAAGACACATCGAATAGACTTAGGATCAATCTTGGACCTTTGATGGGAAGGAACATGTACAAAAGACACACATCCAATTTTCAAAATAGTAAAACCCTTTTTCCTCTCTAACACTGCCAATTTTCAGCCCTAAGTCCTGTTCCTGAAAAACACAAGCATGGAAAGAGAACTTAACAACACAATTTAACTTAGATGTAATGTGCTGCTAGAGATGAGGTTACAAGTAAGAGAGGGAACATGAAGAACTGAGTTCAAAGTAATGTGTTAAGAAAGTTTAATGGATCCCTTTCTAGCAATAGTAGAGAAGCTGTCATCGGCTGTTCTTATTCATGACAATTGATAGTAAGGGGTATAAGAACAAAACAATGTTACATTACCTGTCATATGATCAGAAGCCCCTGAATCAAGAATCCAACGATTACTATGATTAACATGGAATGTCGTACCTTGTTGGGCAACATGACTAGTTGCTTTAGCAAATTGAGGCATCAACTTTTGAAATTGCTCATATTCAGCCTTAGAGATGAAAACACCATTAAAATTAGGAGAGGCATGAAGCTCCTCACTCGTATTATTAGAAGAGTCCATAAGTCACCTCAAACCAGAAGAGGGAAGGCCGATGAGGTGAATAGAAAAAATCGCGCCGCAAACAAACACCGATAGGCTGAAAAATGGTGTTTGGAGTCAATGGTGGTCTTGTTTCTGCGATTGGAGGTGACTAGATAGTGTTTCTAGGAAATGGCAGAGAGAGATGACTTAAGGTTTTTTTTAAAAAAAAAATGGCTTCAGAGTTGCAAAATGATAACAGGAAAACCTGCTTTTGATAACATATTGTAATATGAATCTTGTTATTCATTCATCTAAATTGAAACCGAAAGGGTTCATTATATATATAGATTACAATCTCAAATACTCTAGAATATTCCACACAATACAACTAACTCAAATACTCTATAATATTCCACACAATACAACTAACTCTAGAATATTTCATACAATACAACTAACTCAAATACTCTAGAATATTCCACATGATGTTTATGATTATAGAAGGCTAGTTAGTAGACTCATTTATTTGACAAATTCAAGGCCTGATATCATTTTTGTTGTATAGAACGTGAGTCAGTATGTCTCTCAATTACACATTGGTCATCAAAAAGCCATTTTTAGATTTGAGATACCTCAAGGGTTCACCAGGTTTTGGTGTGTTCTTACCAACAGTTGGCACTCCACAACTGAAGGCCTTTAGTGACTTAGACTAGGCTGGATGCTTGGATACTAGGCGTTCCATTACTGGTTTTGCTGTTTACTTTGGTTCTTCTTTGATTTCATGGAAATCAAAGAAACACGTTATTGTTTCTTGAAGTTCCTCTGAAGCTAAGTATAGAGCAATGGCTAGTGTCACTTGTGAGCTTCAATAACTCACCTACTTACTTGAAGATTTTGGTATTCAATTCAATAGACCTGCTTTAAATTACTGTGATAATCGTTCAACATTACATATTACAGCAAATCCTGTCTTCCACGAAAGAACCAAACATATTGAGATCGATTGTCACATTGTTAGAGAGAAGATTCAATCTGGATTGCTCAAGCTACTACCTATAGCTTCTGCTGATCAATTGGCAGACATTTACACCAAAGCTCTCCCACGTGGTGCATTCCAATTTCTCAATTGCAAGCTAGGAAAGTCAAACATACATTTTTCAACTTCAGGGGAAATATTAGCCATTTAGAAGTCAATCATTAGAGAGTCAACTATGATTAGAAAGTAGTTGGTAGTTGGTTATGGTTGTTAGTAGTTAGTTAGACTTGTAACTAACTTCCTCTATGTATAAAAGCTTGTACTAACAACTAAACTACACAAAAGCAATAATTCATTGAATCAAAGTTGTTTTTTTTATCCCAAATTTCTTTTCTTCTTTCTCACAGAACTCTTTTGTGCTTCTGCTCAATTTCTTCATGCTTCCATTTGATTTTATGATTTAACTCTCTTTTTCCCCTCTTTCTCTTTTTTTCTTTCTCCAAGACAAGAATTACACACTCTTAAGGGATATGAAAAAAATATATTAGCAAATGCATTGTGGGTTCCACCTAATACATTGGATGACAATGTCGTGTTAAATTACGATGATAATAGCATTCTTCCATGACAGATTAAAAATATTTGTTTACGATAATCGAGCACGTTATGTTGGGTTCCACCTAATATACAATTCCAAACTTGACTTTCCGAGACCATGTTTTACGAAATGTTGGCCATTGGAAACCCATTTGACTACTAACACCAAGGAAAAGAAAAACAAATAATTCATTGAGAATAATTAGCTAACAGTACTTGTTAGTTAGGTGAAGTCCTAGTTTTCTTACAAGTTTTAGGGTTTTGCTCCCTAATGCAGGCCACTATAGGCAAAAGTGAAGTCATATCACACACTCCACACATTCCTAGCTACTTACACACATTTGGCAAAATTGTAACCTAAAAGGCCTCCTAAGTTGTATGTAAGTACTAGCTTCATCAAGACCAATCAGAGTGAAACAGGTTATCTTCTCTTCACCATGTTTATGGACCAACCGGCAATTGCTTGTTGTGTATGGGACGTCGTCTTCTCACTCGGGTATAATCAACAGTAAAGTATTGTGAAGGGTCATCCACCTCCATCCATTCTTGTCTTGTCCCCTTTTTCCCAAGCACCATGTTTTGCTTTCTATGATATTGCTTCCCTGTACAAGTTGCATAATTTCATAAACATGAATTAGTGAATCTTGTATTTTAAATTAAATTAACAATTAGTACATGAGTGGATTCAGATCAAATATATATAATATATTTCCTTTTTGGATTACAATATATATTATTGTATCACTTATAATTATTTAGGCTGAAACTATAAAACGCAAAAGCATTATTACTTTCGGAGATATGCCAAAAGGGGGTTTCAGATCATTGATGGCATAATAATATATGTGACCAATTCGCATAACTCCTGAATTCAATTTTGAGTTTTTGTTTTTTTATTGAACAAGAAAGTAATTTCGTTATACTTATACAGAGTTATTCTACTTTCTAACCCGTTATGGCAATAATTATTGTTTTGTTACAAGATTTCGTAGATGACTGAAGATCAATACACCATTCTAGCAACGATCAATACACCTCCAAAATTATCAAAGGGGATTTCTAGTTCACAACTAAAGCTAGGATAAAACTTGTACTCCATATATATTTTGATTTTTCCCAAAATAGAAAGAAGGAAGAAAAAAATAATACCCGAACATTTAACGAAGAGGAATATATATATGTGTGTGTGTCGGGGGGGGCGGGGGGGGGGGGGGGGGGGGGGGGGGGGGGGTATGTATACACATAAAGACATGCATTCATGTCAAACACTGAACACTGATAAGATAGGCAAAGTAATATTGACTTGGAGAGGAACAAGCTCTTTGAGTTGCTGAGAATGAAAATGGTTGTAGCAGTGATAACACAGAAAAGAAAGGGTAGACCAGAAGGTAGATATGTTGAACACTGAAGTCCACATATGCTACTCTTTTCACCACTTTTCATTCTCCTCGTCTTTGTTTACCCCCTAGCTAGGTTGATAAAACCTCACTTGATTTGGTGCATGAACCTAGCTTGGAAAGTAAATAGAGACTGCGGATTACCTAGTACTTTGAGATATGAAATATTACACGGACATAAAAGCTAGAATCAACAAGAAAATTCTTTGCATTGAATAATTCAGTCCAAAGTGATTTGTTTTAAGTAGTATATATTAATAACTAGTAATTTTTGTTGATCATTACCTGCAGCGAAGGAACCCTCCTGCTGCTTGTCTGATGCAAGATCTCTAGCTTCATCACCTTCTTTAACCTAATTTTTGAAAAATTAAGGAATAAATAACATAAATATAGATTAAAAAAAATTATGAGAAGACTAAAAGAAGCTTCTTTTGATTCATGCAGTACCTTCTCAGTGAATCTTAGCTTTCTAGGAATTGTTGGATGATCAGAAAGCTGTAGGTTTGTATTGACTACTGGTCCTGTATTACCATCTATATAAGGAAGAATATGATGCGTGATTCATAAGGACTTTCTTTTAATAGATTCATGATAATATATAAGGACTAAACAAGAACTCAGAAAATTAGTTCAGTTATAAAAAGTTCATGAACAAGTAGATAAAGACTAAAGAGAGTAGGTTCTTACCTTCAAGTTGGAGTGAAGGTTCCAATTGAATTTGGGAAGAACAAGTTGGTATTAGATAAGAGAAGGAAAAGTTAAGAAGAGTGATGATCATTATCAGCTCCATCAAGTTCTTTAATTTCTTCAGAGGGTATTGCACAAGAAGATACTTTCTTCAGCTGCAGGTAAGTTAAGCTTATATACAAACCCAAGAAGGAAACCTCACACTGACAAGGGCATGAGAAAGAGAGAGAGAGAGAGAGAGAGAGAGAGAAAGCAAACACAAAGCACAAAATTCAGAGTTCCGAAACAAGTACAGGAAAATCTTAAATATTCATATTTCATAAATTACTTTTTACTTTTTAAGGAGGCTTCAGGCAATTCAGGTTGTTTTTTTCACCTAATGCTGTAGGGCCCTTATTAATTGGTTTCTTACTTCCAGTTTTAACGATGCTTTATCTCAGTGCATCACTCCCTTGATAGGAGAATAACTGAAAGTTAGTTAGTCAGTTATATCTTCTGCTATTGTATTTCATATATATATATATATATATATATATATATATATATATATATATATATATATCTTCCTCATGTACAAAGATTATCATTGATCAATAATATTTTCTCTTCATTCTTTTCTTTCATCCTTGTATACATGCGTTTTCCTTGCTGCTTTTCTATCTGAGCCTGATACCTTTCATGGTATCAGAGCACATCTACGATCCATGGACTCCATCCTTGATTCTCCTCGGTCTGAGACAAGTAACACGAGCACACCAGCAACAAAAATCATCATGAAATCTTTTTCAATCCCAATTGCAGACAAACTGGATGAAGAGAGCTTTCTGCCATGGCAGCAACTTGCCTTAGCCTCCATTCATGGTCACAATCTTCAAGACCATCTTGATAAAGACAAAGTCCCTGCACAGACATTAGAAAACCAAGAAAGCATAATGGAAAATACAGCATACACCCACTGGCATCAACAAGATAACCTTCTTGTTTCTTGGCTCCTCTCATCGATGAACATGGCATTCAAAAACAGAATGGTAGGATGCAATTTTGCTCATGAAATCTGGACAAAGCTCCAGATTTATTTTTCTTCACACACACAGGCAAAGGTCAAGCAACTCAAAAATCAACTAAAGTCTGTCAAAAAGAAAGGCTCAGCTTCAGAATATCTTCTCCAAATCAAGAAAATAGTTGACTCCTTAGGAGCTGTTGGAGCTCCTCTCACTGATGCAGAACACTTTGAGGCTATCCTTGATGGATTAAGTGAAGAGTATGCTCCTCTAATCACATCTGCCATGTCCAGATCTCCTCCTTTCTCTATAATTGAACTGGAAGCATTCCTATTGGCTCAAGAAGATATGCTTGACCGTTTCAAGAAAACAGAGATTACCCCTGTTCAAGCCAACTTCAACCAACGAAACACTACACAAGATTATCCTGGAGGTCGTTTCTCAGGTGGACGCAGAGGTAGAGGGGGTCGTACCTTCAGAGGTAATAGAAACCAAGGTTTTTTTTGGAATCAAACTCGATTACAATGTCAAATTTGTGGTAAACATGGTCATCCTGCATTAAGATGTTTCTACCGCTATGACACTACATATCTAAACACCCCTCAAGGGCCTCAACAACAGTATCCTCAAAATCAGAATCAGAGAACTCCACCTCCACCTCCACCTCCTTCTTTTCACCATCCCACAGCCTATCTAGCAGGTCCCGCATCTCTCATTGACACAACTTGGTATCCTGATTCTGGAACTACTCATCATCTCACGCATGACTTTGGTAATCTCTCATCTGGTTCTGAATACAATGGTTTTGATCAGGTTCATGTTGGCAATGGTGCAGGTATGCCTATACAACATGTTGGTCATTCTTCTTTCACAACTTCTCACTCACCCACTGTTTTTAAACTTGCTAATCTTTTACATGTGCCTTCCATTGCCAAGAATTTAATAAGTGTCTCCCAATTTGCTAAGGATAACAATGTTTTCTTTGAATTTCATCCTGATCATTGTTTTGTAAAATCTCAGGTCAGCAAGAAAATTGTTCTCAAGGGCACTCTTAAAGATGGCCTCTATCAGTTCACCAATGTCCATCTAAATACACAATCTTCTGCTCAAAACTCACCCATTGCCCTGTTTTCTGCATCCAATTCCTTTGATCTATGGCACAAAAGGTTAGGCCATGCTGGCCCTAATGTTGTTAGAAATGTTTTAAACAAATGTAATCTTCCTTCTATAGTTCAAAAACAATCTTCAGCTTCCTCTGTTTGTGAAGCTTGTTGTTTAGGCAAGATACACCAATTACCTCATTTTCACTCATCTACCATGTATAATTCTCCACTTGATGTGATTTTCATTGACATTTGGGGCCCTGATCCTATAACTGGTACATCTGGCTGCAAATATTATGTGTTGTTTGTTGATGCTCACACAAGGCTTAGCTATCTTTATTTAGTGCAAAATAAATCTCAAGTTTATTCTATTTTCCTACAATATAAAACAACCATTGAGAATCTCACAGGGTTTAAGATCAAACATATTCAAACTGACAATGCAAAGGAATTTACATCCAATCATTTTACTCAGTTCCTTAAGCTCAATGGCATCACTCATAGACTCACCTGCCCTTATTCACATCAGCAAAATGGTAAGGTTGAAAGGAAACATCGCCATATAACTGAGGTTGGTTTAGCTCTCTTAGCCAATGCCAAATTACCTTTACTTTACTGGGAAGAAGCTTTTAGCACTGCAGTTTATATTATTAATCGTTTACCATCACCTGTGATTGATTTTAAATCTCCCTTTGAGCTAATCTATCACAATACACCAGATTACAGCTTTATGAAAGTTTTTGGATGTGCTTGTTTTCCTCTAATTAGACCATACAACAAACATAAACTTGAATTTTGATCCACTAAATGCCTATTTTTAGGATATGCTGTTAACCACAAAGGCTATAAGTGTATGTCTCCCTCTGGCAAAATCTACATTTCTAGACATGTCATTTTTGATGAATTTATTTATCCTTATTCTGATATGTTCTCTAACACTTTTATTGCTTCATCTTCAAATCCCTCATGTTCTATTCCTCAAATACCTCTTCTATCCACACATAAAGCCATTCTTCCATCTCCTGTTACACCACCCACTGGTTCCACAGGTGCTACTAACAGTTTTTCTAGTGTTTCTATTTCAGATCCTGCCTTTGCACCACCACTGCATTCATCTTCTCCACCTGCTACCAATCCAAATCCAAATGTTGTGACCTCAAGTCATCCTATGCAAACTCGCAGCAAGTCAGGCATTTATAAACCCAAATCTTTTGCAATCACATCCACTCCTGACTTAGTTAACTCTGCACCTCTCAATATTTCTCAAGCTCTAAAATGCCCACATTGGAAACAAGCAATGGTTGAAGAATACACAGCCCTCATCAATAATGATACCTGGACCCTTGTTCCACCTCCAGTCCACACACAACCTATAGACTGCAAGTGGATTTTTCGCATCAAGAGACACCCTGATGGCAGAATTCATAGATACAAAGCACGCCTAGTTGCCAAGGGATTTCAGCAAAGAGAAGGATTTGATTTTAATGAAGTGTTCAGTCCAGTTGTTAAACCAGTTACAGTTCGCCTCATTTTATCTATTGCTCTTACAAATGGCTGGAATATCAGACAGTTTGACTTTAATAATGCTTTTCTAAGTGGTGTTCTACATGAAGATGTCTACATGAGTCAACCACCTGGATTTCCTAGCAGCAATCCTCAACTTGTCTGCAAATTAAACAAAGCTATCTATGGTCTCAAACAAGCCCCTCGTGCTTGGTTTCATACCCTCAGCCTCACATTACAGAAGTTTGGATTTCAAAACACCAAGCCTGATGCATCATTGTACACCAGATTCACTTCCTCTTCCACCATTTATATTCTTGTCTATGTTGATGATATTTTAATCACGGGCAATGATTCATCTGAAATTTCCTCAATTATTTCTCACCTCAACAATCAATTCTCCCTTAAAGATCTTGGTACCATTCATTTTTTTCTTGGTTTAGAGGCAGTCTACACTTCTTCTACTACTCTACACCTGACCCAGACAAAATATATCACTGATCTCTTGGATAAAGCTAAAATGCTCTCTGCTACACCTATGCCAACTCCCATGGTTACAAATCAGAAGTTATCAGCTCATGGTGATACTGCCTTTTCTGACCCCACTTTATACCGATCTATTGTTGGTGGTCTCCAATATGCCACTATTACTCGTCCTGATCTTGCATTTGCTGTCAACAAAGTAAGTCAGTTCATGCATCACCCACTTGAAGTTCACTGGAAAGCTGTTAAAAGGATATTAAGATATCTTGCGGGAACTATTAATCATGGTCTTGTTTTTCATAAATCTAATGATTCCCGACTCATTGCCTTTTGTGATTCTGACTGGGGCTCAGACATAAATGATAGGAAATCCACAAGTGGCTTTTGTGTATATCTAGGATCCAATCTTATTTCTTGGACAAGTAAAAAGCAACAGGCAGTCTCAAGGTCCAGCACAGAGGCTGAATTTCGAAGCTTGGCAGCAACTATGGCAGAAATTATTTGGCTTCAATCCCTACTTACTGAATTACATATCCCCTGCACAAGTCTTCCAACAAT
>PYAF01000957.1:129892-164156 GCA_007407185.1 Glycine tomentella | reverse complement strand
TCTTATTTCTTGGACAAGTAAAAAGCAACAGGCAGTCTCAAGGTCCAGCACAGAGGCTGAATTTCGAAGCTTGGCAGCAACTATGGCAGAAATTATTTGGCTTCAATCCCTACTTACTGAATTACATATCCCCTGCACAAGTCTTCCAACAATTTTTTGTGATAACTCCAGTGCTGTTATGTTGGCTGCCAATCCCATCATGCATCAAAGAACCAAGCATTTTGAAATAGATCTCTACTTTGTTCGTGATCGTGTGCTACATCAACAGGTTTTTGTTCAACACATTCCTGGCTCTGAACAGATTGCGGATGTGCTTACTAAACCTCTATCAGCTTCTATTTTTCATCGTTTTCGAACCAAACTCAGAGTCATTACATGTCCGCTGAGTTTGAGGGGGGATGATAGGAGAATAACTGAAAGTTAGTTAGTCAGTTATATCTTCTGCTATTGTATTTCATATATATATATATATATATATATATATATATATATATATCTTCCTCATGTACAAAGATTATCATTGATCAATAATATTTTCTCTTCATTCTTTTCTTTCATCCTTGTATACCTGCGTTTTCCTTGCTGCTTTTCTATCTGAGCCTGATACCTTTCATCCCTCAACCTCAATATATTCCTACTAGGACCACTATGATCTCAACTAATTTTTTTATGTAACATATAGTTATCTTTTTCAATTTATTAAAAAAAATGAAACTTGACTACATATGAATAAGAAATTAGTAGAAACCAACAGTCTCAAATTTCTACTCAGCCACATATGTTAATAATACTCATTCTAGATTCAATAGCAATTCCATCTTTTCTTGCCTGTAGAAAGAAGGAACATATTGATTTGATATTTAATTTCATGATCAGAGTTTCGTCAAATATTTCTATTAGAGGAACTAAAGACATATAAATTTTGAACTATTACTTAATGAGATAGGCAGTTATACAATACTCTCCCTTCAATGATGTCAGTGATAGGGACGATCAGGTTATATGTTATATATGGCAATTTTTATCCATTAAACTGTATAAGAGACTATGGTCGCATTCTCTCTTTAGTCCTTTATCCTTACGTATACTAACTTGTGAGATATATATACCACCAATTATTGAATATTTTGTGGTTTAAATTCTTGACTCCTAGTCATATGACATTTTCAATGCGTAAATTCACCTAAAATTAATATGTCATTATTAATTATGTATTTGTACTATGCATAGCTCAATATTGACTCATTATACTCACTTTGCGGATTATTGCTTTAGTGATTTTTCAATTTTATACATTAGGTGCATAAAGATTGTTTGTGTATTGCTATCCACTACTGTTATACACACCTTGTGCTGAATATTAGTGTACCATCGATAATGTAGCTCTTTTTGTCTTCAAAAAAGAAGGTGCATATAGATTAAAGGAGACAAAAATATAAATTTTATTAATAATGAAAGTATTTTTGTAGGAAAATAATGAAAGTACTATTATATCATACATAAAAAATCTATTTAATGTGTATGTTTCCTAACCTTAACGGAGCTATTTGTAGCTGTGGGGCCTGACAATTTTCAATGTACATTTTTATATGTATATTAGGTATAAAAAATTGTCAAACTTGATTTGAACCTTGCGTTCGGAATTGTCTTTTTCTTTTCACTCTCAATTTGTGTCTTCATTGTTGTTGGAGATGTTTAATTTTAGCTTCTCAATCAGCAGTGACTCTTGTATTTTGGGTTGATTAGCCCATAGAAAAAAAATAATTAGGTAATCACTTTTATTTAGTATTTTTATTTGAAATTTTACTGTAAAAAATTGATATTTAAGTGTTGTTTATATTTTCTAATTTTTGTAAAAAAAATTATTCCTTTTTAAAGTCTTTATTATCAAGATTTTTTTTTTTTCATTTTAAAGATAAAATATTCGAGTATCATTTATATTCCTTTTTAATAGTCTTTCCTATGATTGTATTTACGATCAAATGACTTTATTAGTGTTCCGTTCCTGAGAAACGGAATTCCAGCGATAATGCCATAAATTAATGTATGATCAAGAACTCTCTTTCTCTGAAGGTGTTTATGAATTTCGAAACAACTCCAGGAAGAAGATCACAGCACAAACGAACCACAAATTGGACGTGGGGTGTGTGCACTGTGAGAATGAAAAAGAGAGAGTAACAGTATGTGTGTACCTTGCACCTTTGGGGTGAATAGTTATTTATGCTTATTGACCTGCGGAAAAATAAGGAAACTATGCCAATTCTTGATCTTAATCTTCTAAAAGATGAACAAATATCCTGGATATTCAACGAAGAAATAATCCTCCATATCTTTATTGATTTCGTAATTATTTAGGATCCAATCTCCCTTAATCTTGCCATAAATATCCTGATACTCACGGTATTGGGCTTTTTGGCCTTTGGCCCAATATAAACGTCCGTAACAGTTGCCCCTCATTTCGATTATTAAGTAATCTGAATGACCGAGATGAATATATTTGAGCTTTCAAGTTTATGACCGACATAATTTTCTCGGATAAAGTCGACTTTGTTTTTTCCGAGATGTTTTTCTATATCTGCCTCTGCGGAGCTAGGATATGATTGCTTGTTTTCTTAAGAACCGACTTTTTTTCTGATTCAGACCAAGATAATGAATCATATTCTTTGCTAAGCCGACCTCTTTTTCTGACCTTGGCCGAGATAATGAAGCGTTTTTCTTTGTTGAGCCGACTTCTTTTTCTCAATCCCTAATTCCAATGTCATGAAGCTTTCTTGCTGTCGTTTGGACATGTGAAACGACGCGCGCCTCTGGCATTTAATGCTCTGCCATTTCTTTGCATGTTCTAATCATCACTATCCCTTGCCATTGTCTGTTTTGCCCCTGTCTCTTGGTTAACTGGTCATAATTGCCCCAATAATTAAGCACGTTTGTCAGTTACCCATTATTTTTAATTCAAATTTCGACGGTTACCATTTTTTAATTTCGTGGGTTTTGGCGGTTACTTTCCACTCATATAGACCATACCTTGTCATTTTCCCCTTTTACCTCAAAACTTCTAGTTCATTTCACTCTGTTTCTTGCCTTTGCTCCGTCATTCTGCTCCTTGCTTTCGCATTTTGCTGCTTCATCCTTTCTTCTTCAAACACTCCTCAATCCAGGTATTCCCTCTTTTCTTTTACTTCATGATTCTGCATTGCTCTTTTTCTTCTTTATTCTTGGTGATTTCCATTCCCTTTGAACTTCCTTTTCTGGGTTTTGGCCCCTTTTCTATTCCTGTTCATTTGTTCATCTTCATCCCTTGTTCTTCCTTTTCTCTTGAGTCTTCGAAAACCTCTCATAATCCCATAATGGTGAAACTTACTCCTGAGGAAGAGGCTCGTATTGTCGAAAGAATCACTCCTTATTCTGCTTTTTGGTTCTTTGGTAAACCCCTCACTGAGGAGGATAAAAACAAACGCTTCCTTAGAGCCCCCACTGGTGGTTCCAAATCTTCAAAAAATCCTTTAGCTAGAAAACCTCCTCTCTCAAAAGCTGTAACAGGTTCTTCCTCTAAGGCTGTAGAAGGTTCTAGTATAAGGTCCAATAGGGAAAATAGGGGTCGTCCTGTGACTCCTTCCGTTCTTCCTCCTAGGCCATGTCCCTTCGAACCTTATCCTGAAATCCGGTTTGATCCGTGCACAAGATGCATGGATAGGTTCATGTATCTGGCCAGTTCGGGTTTGGATAAAGATGCCGATGACGTGCTAGACGCATGCCGGCACAACCCCGTAGCCGTCAGCCCCCCTCCGCCACAGCCCAGAGCCGAGGTGCAAGCTGAAAGTATCTCGGCATTGACTAACACTTCACGACTTGCCGTCGATCTTCCAGATACCTTTGCTGATTATTTTCTTTTTTATTTTGTCATAGGTCATTATGGAAGTCCCTTCTATGGAGATCGTTGAAGAGTCTCGGTCAAGCGGTTATCATGCCGACAACCCTTCTCCAGATCTGATAGCCCGATTCCCCTGGGTGACCCATGAGGTTCTTAACACCTCGTCATCCATGAGTCTGAGGGCATAACCGCCCTCCCTGTAGGGAATCAAGAAGGATTCTCAATTCGCCATCCCGACCTTCATGTGTTGATCTGTTCTGGTGCCGAACAGGGCGAGTCTAGTTTTTTCTTTTTCTGTGTCGATGTGGTTACCCGCTTGGGTATTCGTTTTCCTTTTTCTGAGTTCGAGATGAAGCTCTTGAAACACTTGTCCCTAACCCCTTCGCAACTTCACCCAAATGATTGGGCCTTCATAAAATCTTTTGAGGACTTGTGTATAAATTTAGGAATTCCGTGCGCAGTTCCTATCTTTATGTATTATTTTTCTGCTCAGACTAGTGGTTCTGGCCGAGAGCCTTCTAATCGGAAAGGGTGGACTTCCTTAAGGAGTCGCCCTAAACGCAAACTTTTTCCCCTTTTTGTTGTTTCTTTTAAAAGATTTAAGAATAATTATTTTAAAGTCAATGCCAAACCCAGCCAACAACTTTTCTTTCTGCAAGGGCCGGAATCTGCCGGTGTGAAATGGAAGTTTCCACTTTACTGGTCTCGTGCCCATCACGAATTCCACCCTTCCTTCTATCATCGGGACGAGACCGGATTGTCGGATGAGGATGCTTACTCGGTCATCCAGATTGATGCCTTCCGAGAGAGCCAAGGTTTATGTGAAATTCCCCCAGCTCTTCCTGACCGTTAGTTTAAAATAATTTATAAGGTATATTATCTTTCTTTTCTATTCCCGACATTAACTTACTTGATCTATTTTGCAGCTATTGAAATGGAAGACCAATCCGGTGACTTGTGCCCTCGGTCTCGAAAGACTTCCGGGGCCCCAAGGCCTCCTCCTGCCATCAATGAAGTCCCTTCCTTCTTTAAGCAGCTCAAAAGGAGGAAGGTGACTAAGTCGGCCATGGTGACGGCCGGCACTTCGGCCGTAATGGCCCTCCCCATTTCTACCGTCCCGGCCTCAACCGCTTCCGCTCCCACCCCTTCAGCCGAGGTCCCTGCTCCTACTCCTCCTGCCCCGGTTGCTGATCCCTCGGCTGCCGAGTACTCGTCCGCCGTGCCTCCTGATGCCACAAAACTGGAGCTCGGCAACTTGTGGGAAAGGGGGGCCGAAGAGCTCTTCCCCTTCATCCAGGCTCCCAAACGCTTCGCTGATTCCTCTCGGTTCTCTGAAGACGATGTCTGATTGCTTCATCAGATGCAGCTGCATGCCTATCAGACGACTTCTCTTGTTGACTTCCTCGTGGTTACTAAGGAGAGGTATCACAAGAACAAAGAGGAGCTTGCTGCTGCCGGCATCAAGATCCAGAAGGCCGAGGCAGACTTGGTTGCCGTTCGGATCGAAACTCAGCAAGCTGTGGAAAATCTGCGACTTGCCCGAGTTGAATTCGAGCGAGATCTTCAGGCAGCCCGCTTTGAGACTGAGCAGGCCCTCGCCAAAGCCGCCCTTATGACCCAAAATGTAAATGAGGTGAAAACCTTGTTCGAGGGGGCCCAGGCGGAGGCTGAGGATGCTAAGTCCAAGCTTCTGGAGGCCGAGAAGGAGGCGGCCGAGCTGCTGGATGCAATGGCGTCGTTGGCCGAGGACTCTTTCAACAACGCCCTTGCGCAAGTCCGATGCCTCAACGCCGGGGTTACTCTGAACAGCGAAGGGCTGCACTTTCAATCCTTTGTTCGGGATGGTGCCGTCGTTCCTTATTTTGATAAGGAGGACTCCATTGTTGAGGCCGAGGATTTTCCCGAGGCCGGTGCTGAAGAGAACTCGGCTCCAGCGGGCGGTGCTTAGAAGGGCCGGGATGCCGGTTTTATCATGTATTTTGCTTATTTTTATTTGAACAGTTTCTTTGTCTTGAACAATTTTAATATTTTGGAAAATGTCATTATTTCCCATATTGTTCTTCTTTAGAACTTTTAAGTATGCGCATTTAAATATTCATTTGGCTCACACGGCCAAGTATAATATCAACCGACTTACATAATGTTTCTCGATTTTTGTTCATCCCAAGTTATCGTTAGCGTATCACGGCCATTTTGGACCGTGCTGACCTGATCAGGGTTCGGAAACACCTGGGATCCGCATTGAACGAAGTATAAATATTGCTTAAAAAAAAGCCTTAGTCATTGTATGACTTATAAATATCGAAATATTTTTCAAAAGAAACTGTCATTTGATGACTTATTTATTCATAAATATCAATTTATTCATGTCTATGATTCCGATGAAAGAGATTACATGGAGTGGTGGTGTCGAAAACCGTTGCCCACCACTCTTCTCAATTAACGGAAAACACATAGATAAAATAATCAACTATAATATGTCTTCAACTTGTCGGCGTTCCATGTACGTTTGATCAGCTTCTTATCCAACGTCTCTAGTGTGTATGCTCCCTGGCCGAGATTCTGAACAACTCGGTAGGGACCTTCCCAGTTGGCCGCCAGCTTTCCATCTTGAGCATTTTTATTGCCAATGTTGGCCCTCCTCAAGACCAAATCACCCTTTTGGAAGGATCTCGGTCTGATCTTTCTGTTAAATCTTCTGGCCACCAACTGCTTTGCAGCCACATCTCGGATATGTGCTTGAGCTCGGATTCATCTATCAATTCCAGCTCGCTGATTAAGGCCTCATTGTTAGCCTCCTCTCCTCCTTTGAGCATCATTATTCTCCTCCAAGAGGGCTGTCCGATCTCAACTGGAATCATGGCCTCGCACCCGTAAGTCATTCTGAACGGGGTTTCTTGAGTAGACATTTGAACAATGGTCCTATGTGCCCATAAGACATAGTATAGCTGTTCCACCCAACTGCCTCCGGCATCATGCATTGTTTTTCTGAGTCCCTCCAAGATAACTTTATTGGCAGCCTCGGCCTGGCCATTAGATTGTGGATGCTCCACGGAAGCAAAATGGTGCTTGACATGGAAGCTAGCCATCATTTCTCTGAACTTCTTATCGGTGAACTGAGTTCCGTTGTCTGTAATGATTTCAGCCGGGATCCCAGATCTGGAGATGATGTTCCTTTCAAAAAAATTCTGGATTCGGGCTAAGGTAATGGTGGCTAAAGGCTCTGCTTCTATCCATTTAATGAAAAAATCAACAGCTACAATGAGCCATTTCAGCTGACCCTCGGCAGCTTTGAAAGGTCCCAACAGATCCATCCCCCATTTGTAAAAAGGCCAAGGAGAGGTGATAGTTGTCAACTCGGACGGGGGGGACCATATCACCTTAGCGTGCTTCTGACAATTTTCACATTTCTTTACATGATCCTGAGCATCTGCCTTCATAGTCAGCCAAAAGTATCCGGCCGAATAGCCTTCACTGCCAGTGCCCTCGCCCCCATATGTTGGCCGTTGATGCCCTCATGTATCTCGGCCAATATATACTCTGTCCGGTCAGGCCCAACACAAAGCAACATGGGGGTGTGTGGACCCTTACGGTACAGCTCTTCCTCTAAGGTGGTATATAGCACAGCATCTCGGATCAACTTCTTGGCCTCGACTTCATCATCTGGGATTATCCCCTGCTCTAAGTATCTGATTATGGGCTACCTCCAGTCGGACCCTGTCGAAATCATCATGACACAAGTGGGATAAGCCAGCTCTTGTTGGACGATCGTTCTGTGATTGCCCACGCCCTTGGTGCTTGCTAGCTTCGAAAATATATCGGCCCTTATGTTTTCTTCTCGGGGAATATGGGAGATGATGACTTCATCAAACTCGGCAATGATCTCCTTGACCCTGGCCAAGTATTTGATCAACAAAGGACCCTTGGCCTGGTATCTACCTTCAATCTGGGCTGCGACAAGCTGGGAATCTATGAAAACTCTCACCTTCTGAGCTCCTTGCTCTCTGGCCAAGGCCAGTCCGGCTATCAAGGCCTCATACTCGGCCTGATTATTCGATGTTGGGAAATTGAGCCGCAAAGATTGTTCAACTGATATTCCCTGTGGGCTCTCTATTATAATTCCCGCTCCACTTCCTTTCGTATTAGACGATCCGTCCACAAAGAGTGTCCAGACTTCGTCGTTGGCCAAGGTTCACGGGGTGAGCTCAACCAAGAAGTCGGCCAAAGCTTGAGATTTTATTTCATGCCGGGCCTCATATTTTAAGTCAAACTCGGACAACTGTATTGCCCAATTCATCATTCTTCCTGCCAAGTCTGGTTTGTGGAGGACCTGCCAAATTGCTGGTTAGTTCGTACTATGATAGTGTGGCCCTGGAAATATGGCCGCAATCTTTTAGCTGCCACCAAAAGTGCGAAAGCCACCTTCTCCAACTTCTGATACCTCAACTCCGAACACTTAAAAGCTCGGCTCATGAAATACACGGGCAACTGAGTCTTGCCAGCCTCTCTTACTAACACGGCACTCACTACTTCTTCGCCCACTGACAAATACAGTATCAGCTTCTCACCAGGTTCCGGCTTGGACAGCACCGGTGGTGAAGAAAGGCATTTCTTGATTTCTTGAAAGGCGGCCTCACATTCTGGGCTCCATCCAACTCGGGCTTCCTTCTTTAGCAACCGGAAAAAGGGAAGGGCTTTTTCTGCAGATTTGGGGAGGAATCTTGTCAATGCCGCCAGCCTGCCAGTCAGCTGCTGGACTTCCTTCTTAGTTGTTGGAAACTTCATGTTCAAGACTGCTGCACACTTGTCCGGGTTAACTTCAATTGCTCTATGGGTCAGCATAAAGCCCAGGAATTTCCCCGCCGTCACCCCAAAAGCACATTTGAGCGGGTTCAGCCGGACGTTGTTTTCTCTCAACCTATTAAAAGTCTCCTGCAGATCTCGGATATGATCCCCAGCTGAATCGGTCTTAACAATCATGTCATCAATATACATCTCTATATTCCGGCCGAGCTGTTGGGCAAAAACTTTGTTCATCATGCGCTGATAAGTGGCTCCGGCATTCTTTAAGCCAAAAGGCATCACATTATAACAATAATTAGCCTTCCCTCCTCTGAAGGCCGTCTTCTCCCGATCTCCCGGATACATTGGGATTTGATTGTACCCAGAGTATGCATCCATGAAAGACAACAACTTGAACCCGGAAGAGTTGTCCACCAGCTGGTCTATGCTCGGCATTGGATAAGAGTTTTTGGGATAAACTTTATTGACGTCAGTATAATCAACACACACTCACCACTTGCCGTTGGGCTTTTTAACCATCACCACATTAGACAGCCATGTAGTGTATTGGATTTCTTGTATAAATCCAGCATCCAATAGTTCCCGGATATGTTTCTCCAATGCTTGCTTCCGATCAGGGCCGAGATTTCTTTACCACATTAGACAGCCATGTAGTGTATTGGATTTCTTGTATAAATCCAGCATCCAATAGTTCCCGGATATGTTTCTCCAATGCTTGCTTCCGATCAGGGCCGAGATTTCTTTTCTTCTGAGCCATCGGTTTTGCGCCGGGGTACATGGACAATTTGTGGCAACAAAATGCGGGATTTATCCCCAGGATTTCTGAAGCCTTCCAAGCAAAGACATCTCGGTTATCTCCGAGACATTTTATCAACTCGGCCCGTGCAACTGGGTCAGCTATCATCCCAATCTTGGTGACTTGGGTAGCGTCTGGGCCGATCTGAATGTCCATGAGCTCGTCCACTGGCTCGGGCCTCCATTCCTCCTCCTTCTCACGTGCATCAAGTTCCACCAAGTTTATGGGCTTCACTTGCTTTCTGTCCGATCTTTTGGACTCCTCTCGGCCCTCCTGACAACTCAGAACTGATGAAGGGCCAGAGCCACTTTCCTTTACAGCATTGAAATAACACTGGCGGGACTCCCTTTGATCTCCGTAAATAGTAATTACTTTGCCATTACTTGCTATCAGCTTCATCTTCTGGTGCTTGGTGGACATCAAAATATCCCACTTATGAAGTGTGGGCCTTCCGAGAATCACATTGTACGGGGAAGGAAACTCCCCTACCACGAACTTAACTCTTTCTGACCGAAAACCCTCTTTTGTTCCCAACGTAAGCCGCAACTCAATGGAGCCTCTGAGTGCGGTATTTTCACCATTAAAACCTGACAGCACTGTTTGACACGACTTCAGGTCCTCCTCGTCCAGGTTCATCTTCTTGAATTCCGCCCAGGATATGATGTCGGCACAGCTGCCGTTATCAACAAATATCTTCTTGACCCTGCAGTTAGCTATTGTCCCGGTTATGACCAGGCCGTCCTCATGCCCAGGTATTACATCGGCCAGATCTTCTTTGGTGAAATACAGTAAGGGTGGCTCAACCTTATCACTGGTGGTTTTGAACCTGGGTTGTTCCCTCACTGTCAGAACTTCCCTGAGGTATTTGCGGCGTTGATTGGCCGTGTCACCTCCTCCTCCCATAGCACCAGTAATGACGTTGCACTCGAACTCGGGCTTTGGGAACTCCTCATCCTCTGTCTTCTTCCTCTTCTCATCTCGGCCCTTCTGATCATCATTGGGATTGCCCTTGCGCTTTCCTTGTTGCCCCTGGGTTTTAATCACGTACTGCCTCAACTTGCCTTCCCGGATGAATTTTTCTATAGCATCTCGCAAGTCCCAGCATTGGTCGGTAGTATGTCCTGGACCATTGTGAAATTCACAAAAGCGAGAATGGTCAAGGCCGGCCTTCTTAAACACGGGCCAAGGTCGATCTACTTTTTTCATCTCAGTTAACGCTACTTCCCTCCATACTTGCGCTCGGGAAGTGTTCAAAGGAGTATACTTGTCATACTTGGTCTCATATCGTCCCAACCTGTGGCCGATCTCCGGGTTCTTGCTGGGGGGACATTCCTAAGGTGTGGGCGATGTTTTGGCGGGGATCCCTTCCTCCTAGGAGCATTATTAGCAATCTCCATCTGTTCTAGCTCCAGATATTTTTTTGATCGGA
Organism: Glycine tomentella; assembly: GCA_007407185.1. Lineage (NCBI taxonomy): Eukaryota > Viridiplantae > Streptophyta > Magnoliopsida > Fabales > Fabaceae > Glycine > Glycine tomentella. The sequence goes on along the minus strand of PYAF01000957.1, from coordinate 153,257 downwards.
TCCTGAATTCCAACAAGGTTTTGACCGGGTCCTTATATATAGATTTCGCCAGCCGAGATGATCTGCTGAGTCTGGCCGACAACAAGTGGATGTGGACCTTCTCTTCTAAGCCCTGCACCTGCAGGGCGGCCTCCTTGAATCGGTCCAAATAACTCTGCAATGTCTCCCCTGGATGTTGGCGGATCTTTCCCAAGACAAACTCGAATTTCGGCTGTTTCTTACTCGTCGCAAAGTTGAGCAAGAATCTCTGGCCGAAGTCTTCAAAATTGCGGATCGACCAGGGTGGGAGTGTGTGGAACCAAGTCTGAGCAGCACCGGTCAAAGTAGTAACGAAAATTCGGGAGATTATCGGCTCTTCTATCCCTCGTACGCACATCTGCATGTCAAACTCATCAATGTGCACCTGCGGATCTTGACTGCCATCATATTTAGACAGGAAAGACCCATCAAAGTCTGCTATGAAGCGGGCATTAACGATCTCGTCCACGAACGGGCTATCATTATGCTGTCCTCATCGATATTTCCTTATGTATACTTCGGCTCCCTCTCCGGCTTGGCTGATGCTCTTGATGGCGGTCTGGTGAGGAATCTCGGCCCTCAAGGGCACATTGTGTTGCTCGGGGCCAAGTTCTGGCCGACGAGATGTTTCTCCCTGTTCAAAGTGAGGATTCTGCTCCGGGACTCTGACCTCCGTGTTATGTGTCGGGATCTCCATACGGCTGAGTCGTTGTTCCACCTCGTGTCTGCATCTCGCACAACGGTCATCTAGTTGTGCAATGACAAGGTTCATATCTTCTTGACGCTGAAGAGCATGTCGACGTTTGAGTTGCTCGATCCGAGTTAAAATAGACTGCAACGCGTTGTTAGTGAGGCGCTGCATCGACTCATGCTCCACCTCGGCCAGCACGGGGAGTGGGTTTCCCAAGTCTCCCGGTAAGGGAAGCGGGTTGTTCTACGCCCGAGATGACACAGTGTCTGTGAGTGCATCTTCCACCCGGACGGAGAGTGACCTCCTCAACATGGGTGGGTCTTCTTGCTGTTGTCTTCTCGTGTTTACCATGGTGGGAGTTGAAATTTATCGTCCCCACAGATGGCGCCAATGTTCCATTCCTGAGAAACGGAATTCCAACGATAATGCCAGAAATTAATGTATGATCAAGAACTCTCTCTCTCTCTCTCTCTGAAGGTGTTTATGAAATTCGAAACAACTCCAGGAAGAAGATCACAGTACAAACGAACCACAAATTGGACGTGGGGTGTGTGCACTGTGAGAATGGAAAAGAGAGAGTAACAGTATGTGTGTACCTTGCACCTTTGGGGTGAATAGCTATTTATGGTTACTGACCTGCGGAAAAATAAGGAAACTATGTCAATTCTTGATCTTGATCTTCTAAAAGATGAACAAATATCCTGGATATTCAACGAAGAAATAATCCTCCATATCTTTATTGATTTCGTAATTATTTAGGATCCAATCTCCCTTAATCTTGGCATAAATATCCTGATACCCACGGTATTAAGCTTTTTGGCCTTTGGCCCAATATAAACGTCCGTAACAATTAGAATTTTCTTTATATTTTTTAATTATAATTGGTTTAATAATTAAAGGTTATTTATTAACATTTGTTAATAAGACAAATTTGAAAATTAAGGCAGTCAATAAATATTCTTTTTTTATTACTACTATTTTATATTTTTCTCATTTTGTTTGTTCTTCTTGCTATTTGTGAGGTTCCATCGTATTTTTGGCTTCAAGTGTATAGGTCCAAACATAATTCTTTGCAATGACAAAACATCCATTTTTTGTTTTTCAACTATCAGAAGACAAATTCTTCTTTAATAATTATTGATTACTATTATTATCGTAAAAGATAATTTGATTTTTATCATAACTTATTCCAAGTCAGTATATTTTAGAACATAATAATTAAAAAATCATAAAAAAATATTGATAACTTAGATATCACTTTTATTACAAATTCATCAAGATTCTTAATGACATATGAAATGATGATTGACATTTGTAATATTCAGTCTTTACATAGAGAAATTTAATTTTTCTCACATATAAATATATCTTCTATATGTTTTTTAGATTATTTAAAATAATATATAATTGTAATTTTTTTGTATGAAAATTGATGTTTATAAGGTGTTTGTTAATTAGATGGACGTTAGTTTGGGCCCCCAGCCAGTCCAACCTGACTTCGTCCGTGCTAACCTATCATCTAAGAAAAAGGTTAAATTAATCTGAATGTCCTTATAATTTTATTGAATTTTTAATTAACTCCCTACAGGTAAAATCACTTTTAAAGGTCTTATAATATGTAAAACTCTTGTAATTAAATCCCAACACTCTAACACCATTATAAAAGTTGGCTTAATTGCACTTTTTCTATCTATCTTTTAGGATTTTGTAAATTTTACCATCAAATTATGAAATTTGTCCATTTTATCATTCAACTTTTGAAATTTTTCATATTTTACAATCTACTTTTTTAAAAAAAATTCACCCAATTTTAAATTTTCACACATTTTGTGAATCAAATTTCAAAACAAAAATGATTAATTATAATATAAGAGATCAAACGTGCAAAATTTCAAAGTTGGTTGACAAAATGCACCAAACTTTAAAAGTTGAGTGACAAAATATAAAAAAAAAAAAAGGTCACAAAATGCACAAAATTTCAAAAATTAGGTGATAAAATGTACAAATTTCATAGTTTAGTAACAAAATTCACAAAAACTGAAAGATGAGTGACAAAAAATGTAATTAAATAAGCCTATAAGTTGTAACTCCATAAATTTAAATTTAAAGCATTAATTATTAATTACACTTTAATTTAATCTCTCATTGCAATTATGCAATATTCGTCTTCTAATTACAATTGCATTACCAAATGGGTCTCCTAACTTTCTCCTCATTTACAATCAAGTCTCTTTGTCCATCGTCTATTAAGTATTTAATAAATTTGCTTGATGTGACATTATTGTGAAAGTTGACATATTATCCGACACATATGTTGACATGGTATTTATCTCGTACTAACCTAATAATAATATGACACATTGAGGTGACAAATAAAATTAAGTTAGTAATTAATAAAATTATTGAAGGTGAAAGTTAAACTCCTACCTTCATACCCAACAACAATACTAAAATGACTAGGCTAATGACTTTATTTGATATATAAATATATATAACTTAAACAAGAAACTAAATTGCACAAATATTTACTATTACTAAATTAATTAATATTAATATTATATATACTAATAATATTAAAACTAATATTTAAATATATAATTAATAATAAATACTACAAAAACTTATTTCATCAAAACATGACGAATTTGTGTTTTTCGTAAAAATATCATATTACATATTTATAGTATATAGTCATTTAGAAAATACATAACAACACAGTCTCAATTTGTATGTTTTGTGCAAACCTTTTTCTTACTAAAGAGTTTTGATTTCAAAAAGTGGTGTGTGTAAAAATACAGTGCATTCTTGAGTTAAATTTGACAAATTTTTATTTTGCAAACTATATAAGTTTGCAAAAAGAACTTTTGTCTTTCTTTTATGAAAACTTGGTTTCACACAAAATATAAGTGAATATATGAATATATTTTTGGGGTTAAATGTTATTTTTGATTCATTATGTTTTAGTATTTTTTATTTTGATATATTAAGTTTTAAAAATTTCATTTTGATCCTTTGTATTTTTGAAAGTTTCATTTAGTACATTAAGTTTTCAAAATTTTGTTTTAGTATTTTATGTTTTCAAAAGTTTCATTTTGATTATTTCTTTCATTTTTCATTAAAATGTTAGTGTTCTATACATCAATGTTTCAAATTTTGAAATAATTAGTTATTTTAACCGTAACTATTTTAAATTAATTATTTTACTTATATTTAATGTTCCATCAAAATTTAAAACATTGACTACTTACTAATGTTTTAAACTAAAAATGAAAGAAAAAAAATCAAAATGATCAAAATCAAACTTTTAGAATTTAATATATCAAAAATGAAACTTTTAGAAAACATAAAGATTCAAAGTTAAACTTGTAAAACTTAATATATCAAAATGAAGAAAAAAAAATGCTCCCTCTAGAGTCATATATATGGAAAAAAATTATTTCGTATCTTCGATTCAAATATAAGTAAATATAACTAATTTTACTCATATTTAATGATATCATTTCAAAAAGAACCTTCATTTAATTGCAACTCTATTTTATTTATGATATCAAATTTTAATGAATGACATTTTAGAAATAATTTTATATTTTACTTGAGATTAACAAAATTAAATAATTTTAACTAATTTTCTTAAACAATATGAAAATAGTTATTTTACTTATATATGAATCCTAAGAAAATAAAACATAATAAATAAATAAAAACAGTTAAACTTTAATTTTTAAAGATAACTAGATAAAACCGAATGTACTCTCCTGAACTAAATTTAAAGCACTAAACACAGGCATCTAGTAATAGCCATAGTTGTTTCTCTGAATACTTTGGCTGTAGTGATATGTTATTGTCATGATGATCAAAAAGAACTATGTGAATGGAACTTTCTACCTATAGCAGACTCCATACACCTAGGAAGTCAAGAACATAGTAAACTGAAATTTCTAAGATTCACATGCCACAACAGTTGTACAACTGTACGGGGTTACTATATTGTTCTACATGCATACTACCACCATTTAAGGCCCTCGAAACTCACCCAAGTGGACCGACATTCATGCAAGTCAAGAAAATGCTACAACGTTCATTGTTTTTATAATTAGTTGTGGGAACTGCGAAATGAATCAAATTTATGATAAGCTTAGCACGTCTTGCTTCCATGCCATAGTCAAAGCACACATAATTTATCAACCCGTAGAAAGACTTTCGGTTTTCGAAGCTAGGGCGCAGCGTTTCAGGAGAGTTAGCTTTTTGTCCAAATGTGTGCCTCTCAAACATAAAATTATCTAATGCGAAACATTACTTTTCCATTCACAACAATATGAATAGGCAACTTAACTATTCAAATTTAAAATAATGGATTGTTGTTGTGCATTTATATTATCACAAATTTTCAAAAGAAAATTACTATAATTGGCCTAGTATGAGAGATTGGAATTGATACGTGAAAAGTTAGGTTGAATTCTCATTGTCGTTATTATAAACAAATTTTTGAAGTAAAACTCTAATTTATCCCCCTATTATATATACACAAAATATTAGATACAAACTCTCATGGTTGCTATTATATACAAATTTTCAAAGCTATGTTGAATTAGGATGGACATGGATTGAATTTTTAAGAATCCAATCCATATCTATTTAAATAGATTGGATTTTTAAATTTATAGTCATATTTTTTTAAAAATAATTTAGATTCAAGATACAATCCATTTAAATGTTATAAGGATTTTTTTTTTACAAATTTTAGTTATTAAATGCTAAAAAGTGAAAACTTAGTACCTCAACAAGGGAAAAATTTCACAATTTTACAATTTATTTTCAACCAACCTTGGTCAAGACTAAAAGTTTTGCAATTTATATCCATTTATTTTCAACCAACCTTGGTCAAGTCTATTTTTGATTGATCTTGGTTAGTGTATTTTTGACCTACCTCAACCTAGGAAATTTTGATAGATATCGATCCAGACATTTTTCGACCGACATCAACCAAAACTATTTTTTGGCTGACGCCAGTGCATTTTCGGTCGACATTGGTCAAGGATGTTTTTGGTCGAGGTTGGCTAGGGTTTTGAGTTAATGTTGGTCGATGATATTTTTTTGCCAACATTGACTAGGTTTTTCGACCAACATCGATCGTAACTAATTTTTCGCCATAGGGTTTTTGTGACTAACATCAACAATTTTTTTTACCGATGTTAGCTAGGTTTTTAGCTGACACTGGTTGAAACTATATTTTTGTTGGCAACAACTAGGATTTGTTGGCCAACATTAACCATGACTATTTTTTTCTGGCATTAGCTAGGGATATTTTTGTTGACATCAACTAGGATTTTTTTTGATCGGCATCAATTGGGGGAATATTTTGGCCGATGTCAACTAGGTTTTTTTGGCCGATGTCGGTCAACGATGTTTTATAGTCGATGTCGATCAATGATGTTTTTCAGCCGATGTCGGCCAAAAAATAGTCTCGTCTGACGTCAACCAAAAAAATCCTAGCCAGCGTCGAGCGAAAAATTTACCTGTCATCGATAAAAAGATAATCTCGACAGACATTGACAAAAAAACCTAGCTGACATCGACCAAAAAATAGTCTCAACTGATGTCGGCCAAAAAGGCATTGGATGTTATCGACCAAAAAATAGTCTCAATCAATGTTGGCTAAAAAACTCTTACCAACATTAACCGAAAAATACGCTCAACCAATGACGATTTAAAATCATCATTAATTGACGTCGACCAAAATAACTCTAGACAACTTCGACCAAAAATGTCTCCTAAAAAAGTTGGCCAAAAAAACTAGTCGTCATTGTCTAAAAAATTGTATTGGATTTAAAAATCCAAACAAATACCCAATCCATATCCAATTTATATCCAATTAATTGGATTGGATTTAAAATCCAAAAAACTGGATTTGGATATGAAACTAATTTAAAATGGATTAAATTGGATTGGATATGGATGTTTTTGCACAGACCTAAATATTATCATCATTATACGATTTGATTATTATTTTGATTCTCTAATTTATTTTTAAAGTTCAATTTTATCCTTTTATTATTGAAAATTTCAATCAAGTCCTCTAATTTCTTAAAATATTCAATTAAGTTTTTTATTTGTAAATTTTTCAATTAAATCCTTTAATTTTAAAATAAATTCAATTTGATCCTATTTAAAACTAAATCTGGTCTTATTTTTAAAAAAATTGGAGCAAATAAAATAACAATGAAATCCAATTGAATCTATTTTAAAAAATAAAGGACCTAACTGAAACTTCTACAAATAAGAAAACCTAATTAAATTATTTTTAGAAATTAGAGAATTTAATTAAATTTTTTAATAATAAAATGATCAAATTGAACTACAAAAATAAATTAGATAACAAAAATAATAATTAACTCTTATTATACACAAAATAATAATAAAACCGCATATACTTCTTGTAGATTAAATAAAATAAAATAAAAATCGCCTTGTTTATTTCTTTAATATATTCTTTTACGGGATTTCTTTTGTAACTATAATCTTACTTTAATCAATAATAATATTACATTAAAAGTGGAAATGAAAAATATCTAAATAAAGCTAATGACTTGGTCAAAACTAGTTAAGAGCAATGTGCCCATGATCGATGTGGTCCAAATTCTTCCCTAAACCTATTAAAAACACATATACAAACCATTTGTGCAGAAAAACCATATTTCCTTTTGTTTCACGGCTGTCCGCGCCACACTAATCCCTTGCTAGAACCTATGGTAATATGACCTTTACAAGGATGACTTTAAGTCAATCTATCTACATTACAAGTAATCAAACCATTCACATGTATGGTTATCAACCCAGTCACACATGGTGGTAAGCATATATGGAGTGGTAGACCAATAAACACAGCTCAACATAATGTAAAGTTTAACGGAAAAAAAATTCAAATAATACTTTTTAATAAATAATTGTGTATTTGGTGTTGTTTCAAAAATATTTACCAAAATTGGCCAATCAAATACGTCTAAATTGGATGTGTTCCAGCCTATATATGCCAAAAAAATTTACTTTTTACCCTATGTTACTATTCTACCTTCTCTCTAAAAGTTTTTTAGCCTTCTCTCTAGAGTTTTGAGTGGATTATTTCTGCAACGAAGTTCTGCCAACAAGTAAGTAAATTTAATAATTTTGCATATTATTTAATATGCTATATTATTGAATTAGAACATTGTTAGGGCCATATGAAATTGTTAGCAACGTAAGTAATTTTTAGCGTCAAATATTTTAGGTTCGTAGAAAATTGTTAGGGTTTAGGGTTTGTGGTTTAGGATTTATGGTTTAGAGTGTTTGGTTTAGGGTTTACGATTTACTATTTAGGGTTTAGGGTGTGTGGTTTAGGGTTTATGGTGTTTGGTTTAGGGTTTAGGGTGTGTGGTTTAGGGTTTATGGTGTTTGGTTTATGTTTTAGGGTTTAGTGTTGAGGGTATTTGGTTTAGTGTTTACGGTGTTTTTTGTATGGTTTTGGGTTTAGGGTTTATGTTGTAGTGTTTAGGGTGTTTGGTTTGTGGCTTAGGGTGTTAGGTCTGTGGTTTAGGGTATAGGGTTGGTTTAGGGTTTAGGGTTTTGGGTTTTTGGTTTAGTGTTTAGGGTGTTTGGTTTAGAGTTTAGGGTTTAGGATTGTTAGCGACGTACATTAGGTTTAATTTATTTGATAGGATAATTTTTTTTAATGTTTTGTAAATCGAAGATATTATTATTTGTAATTTAAATTTTCATTTATTTATATTAAGATAGTCATTAGATGGCTGATTCATCTTCGACTGATTCTTCGTGATCTGGATCGGATCATGAGGGTGAGCTTAGGGATCCGACGACCCATGTTATCCCTACCCCGTATAAGTGGGGCATTTTACTGAGGCGTACTCAACGCACCCACGTTTCACAGGCTGTGTGGAACGTGGAGACACTTCGAGTCTTGAAGACTCGACATGGTAATGTCATGGGGGCCGCATCACGATGACATACCTGACATCGTTCCTGATATGTTAGGACAGGTTGACTTTCTACATGTCGCACACATGCGACATATTCAGGTATGCAAGTAGGAATTAATTCAATAATTTTTTTTAATAATTATACATATGAATTGATTATTGATAATTTTTGTTTAGATCGATCCTGCACTTATTAGTGCTCTGGTTGAGCGGTGGAGACCAGAGACCCATACATTCCATATGACGCAGGAAGAGATGATCATCACGTTGGAAGACGTGGCTGGTATTTTAGGATTGCCCACCGACGGCAATGTCGTGACAGAAGCCAACTTAGACGAATGGTCGACCGTCATTGAGGATGTTTTTGGTCATGAACCTCGGCCAGACGCCGAGCTTAAAGGTGGATATTTGCGCCTATCTTTCTTTGATAGACATTTTGCGCATTAGGGTGAGGTACTTCCAGATGTGGACGTCGTGATGCAGTTTACGAAGGCACACATTGTGCTCCTTCTTGGAGCATGGCTGCTATGCGACAGATTTGGGGGGAGCATGGTCGTCGCGCATTACGTCGCGTTTCTTGTAGGGAACTTCAAGGACATTGGTAGATATAGTTGGGGCTCTGCGTTCTTGCACATTTGTTTAGAAAAATGTGCGAGTGTACAGATCCATGTAGAAGTGACATTGGTGGGTGTTCAGTCACACCTAAATTGGGTGTCATTCACTCCCCATAAGCGTAAATACTTTATCATAACATTAATTAAACAAACATATTTATAAATGAAATACATTAACATAACATTAATTAAAACCCTATTAACATAACATTAACTCTAAAAAATCTTTCCTTGATTGGTTGAAAAAATTTTCCATTACCATTTCTATGTCTTCATCGTCCAGTATTTGAAACCTCATGTATTGTTCATGTTGCCATAATCTTGTCGTCAGCAAAGTGATACATTGGTTTTCTTTCAGACCTAATTTTTGGTGTATCTTGTCATGCAATTGACTTAGTGTTGAGTTTCGATTGATACATATCAGTTTTTCTCCCCTTCAAAAACAATATCCCGTTGTCCTTCAACTTTCCTTCCATTAAAAAATAACACAACACGAGCACACTCACTACCTGAACTCATTTCTTGTCGTCAACAAGAACAACAACTTTAAATATAAAAAAAAATACAATAATAGGATATTTAGGACATAAGCTGTGAAGAAATGGGTCAGGTGAGACAATTTAAATAGAATTGGGCTAGTCAAACACGTCGGATTTGCGCGTGCTTAAACACGTCTATTTTAGGCGTGTTTCAGACAGTAACACGCCCAAATCCGACGTGTTTGACAATCCCATTTACGTAAATTTTTTTGAAACAACACCAAATACGTAATTATTTATTAAAAAAGCATTATTTTAATTTTTTCCAAAGTTTAACTGAAATAATTTGTCTTGCAATTAATTTAGGTTGATTATGGCATATATATGTGGTTCCATATTAATATTATGCAACCATCTCTGGTGTTGTGATGATACAAGGGACTTCATTACAAGCTCTTTGTAAATGGGTTTTGGACACCCCCTTGTGCCTATACAAATAGAATATACTTTGTTTTGCTGATTAAGAAAAAATGAAAAAGCTAAACTTACATCCGAAATTTTACACTCATCAACATCCATCTAAAACCATGGTTAGTTAGACTTAGATGTGTAATCTTGAGTAATTTTGTTTTGTAAATGCATAGAAGGAGCCAAGGAGGGCCTTGCCCTCGCCCGCCCCCCCCCCCCCCAATTTTTTTTTTATAAAATGTATTTATATTAGTTAAATATGAATGAAGGTCTATGATTCAGCGAAAAAAATGAAGGCCGGTGTGTGTTGTTGCTTGTTGTCTAAAGGTTATAATTGCTTGGTTCTTGGTTTAGTTAGAAAAATTTCTATGACCTATATATAATAATTCTAGTATCAGAAAAAATAGTCAGTGTGTGACTTGAATATAAAATTTTTCTTGTAGATTTTTATTTGTAACTTTTTTCTATTAATTTTATGATTCTTTGCAAATTTTTCTAACAAAGTTTTCTGCAACTTTTAGTATAATTCGGTAAAAATATGATTAATTTTCAAATTTGATGAAAAGTTCATATTTTTTTTTTTGCATATTCTCAATAAAAAAAGTTAACATATAATTTTCTTTTTTATATATTTAATAATGAATGAAGGTATAAAAATTGTAAAGATAAGTAATATGAGTAGTGTTTTAATAAATTATAAAGAATATTTTAGTTGGACCTCCAAAAAATTAATTCACTCAATTCATAAAACTAATAGTTATTTTTTATTATGATGATTGGCGTCTATGGTGTATGCAGAGTGGTTTGTGCAAATGTTTTCCAACCCCCCTTTTTTATACTGCATGTTTTCTAACCTTTATGACCTTCACCACTTAGCGAAGTATATTTTATTCATTATCCTATTCTTGAAAGAATATCAAAATATTATCCCCATTGCAAACTTTATTCCTTGAATAGTGTTCCTACCAAAACTGGAAATTCCACGTGTGGGCTAGATATGACCTTAGTGGACTCCAAATCCTGTGTCGCCGAGAAGTGAGTAAGCTTTGCTTAGAGGAAGGACCTGCAAAACAAAGGAAAAATACTCTAACGCTCATGTAAATACTTCAATTGTATAAGAATGACTAAGTGTGAGAACTCAGCCTAAGATGTAGAGAATGAGAGACTTGAGTAATGCATTCAAGTATAGATGAGAGGGACGTATTCTGTGTGAATACCGGATGAGAATAGAGTGTTTAGAGAGAACTTGGAGGGTTGTATATTCGTGGAGTATGGGCCTTGGGCCATTGCTTATTGATAATCTGTTGATAAGATAATAATAACAGATAATAGCACGCAATTATCTAATTTCAAATAGGAGATAATGTGTACCTTATTGATATATTGTTACTTGTAGATAAGTAACAATTAGTGGATAACTTGTTGAGATGATAAGGTGGTTACACCTATTTAAATATCTTGGCATAATAGATATGCTATTAATGAGGAGATAATATTGTTGATGTCCACGCTCCTGCAGAGGGTCGACGTCCGTGCTCCTGTAGCGATATAAATAAGGAACCCGGACACACATGTCAGAGTTGGTACTTGGAGGCTGAATAAGTACTACTAATGCAGCAATGCTGACGTGGAGGGTGTCCACGTGTATGGTGACCTTTAAATGACAACCACATGTCATTTTACTATTTTGGACTGTACATAAGCCCCCAGCCTCTAAGCCAATTTATGGGCAAAAGAGGGTGAAAGAGCATAGAAGCAGAATGTCCAATGTCATAGTAACATATTGAGTATTGTCAGCCCCTGAGCGTAGACATGGTGTGTCAAGGTTGACATCTTCAAAGGTCAACCAAAACTTTAATTTTTTAGTTTGGATTGATAAACCTGTATCTGGACAGTGTTGTCCATGTAGGGAGTGTTTAGACTTCCTAATGTAGACCCTTTTGACTTTATTGGATAAGTCTGACCTTAGCAGGTAGATGAGACGTCGATGATGATGATGTTTTTCTGCTAATTTGTGACCGTTTGATGTGATCTCTGGGAACGGGATTTGTATTCTCATCAATGCTGGTAGTCGTGTGTCGCCCACGCCTCTTACCTATGCATACATGTCACTTGAAGAGTGGTCACGTTTTATTGAGATCGTGCATAGTGGGTGAGATCGTGCGGTAGTGGGAACGGTCAGTCACGACGCGTGCTTCTAGGAGACGATTCGCACTCCTGCCCTAGTAACCGTTGAGTTTCCTTCCCCTTTAAGCAGCTGGGATTCTGCCATTTCCATTTGCTTTCTGAAACCTTCTTCTTCAACTTCTTCTTCTCGAGCTTTAAACCTTTTTTTGAAAATGTCTAAGTCATCCATTTCCAATTCCGCTTTGGGTATGGGGGTAGTGATTCTGGAGGCTCTGTTGAGCAGCTCATTATACGCGATGTGATCTCTATTGGTGACTTCGCTGAGGAGGACACTCATGGAGGAGCTTCCGAGGGGTCTTTCTCTTCTGGGAGGAGAACCCGTTCTCGCCAAGCTGACGAAGGAACTTCTCGTCTTGTTTGACAAGTGCGGGCTTCCGCTACCCCTAGGGTTAGCGAGCCTATGCCACTCACCATTCTCCCCCTGCTTCTGCTTCTAAAAGGGGGGAAGTTCCCAATGTGAGGAGTGTGAGAACTTTGTTGGATTTAGGGGGAGCTGCTTGAAGCATAAGCAAGATTGATTCAAGTCTAAAGTTTTGAGCTTTCAAACATGCAAAGGATAACTTGGAGATTAATTAGGATAAAATGTAAGAGAAAAGCAATTCTGATGATCCTAGAGCATTGCATTCATTCTAACTCATAAATAACTTAAAATTGTTTAATGAAAATCATAAGGCTTTCATGAAATGGTTAAGTTTCAAACTTATTTCAAAGGTTTTTGGAAAAATGGTTTTCTTGCTGTTTTAATCGATTACAACATTGTAATAATCGATTATTTTATTCTTCACTTACCTTGGAAAAGCTTTCATGAACATTGTAATCGATTACATATCGGTTTAATCGGTTATTATACCTTTGGTTTCTATAAAACTGCCTTGTTGAACATTTTAATCGATTACCTATTGGGTAGTAATTGATTACATGCTTGTATATGTATTTAAAGATCTGCTGGGATAATCGATTACCAGTATACTGTAATCGATTACATAGGCCTATCTGAAAATAGTCTCTCCCTGCTTTAATCGATTACCATAGATGGTAACCAATTACATGTTGTGTTTAAAACTCTAAGTTTTGTACCGATTACCTCGATTAGTAATCGATTACACAGTGTAATTAGAAAGGCTATGGCTCCTGCTTTAATCGATTACCATTTCTAGTAATCGATTACTCTATTTTAATGACTGACATGCTTTCCTGGTTGAATCGATTACATAGTGTATTTAAAAAAAAAAATGGTTCTTCTGTCTTAATCGATTACATGCTTGAATAATCGATTATTTGTCCCGTTGTAAAAATTCTAAAAAAGCTTATGAACATTTTAATCAATTACATTCTTGGATTAATCGATTACATAAGCAAAATAATGGATTATTAGGCGCGTATTAATCGATTAAAACTGTTACGTTTTTTTTGTTATAAATAGGAAATCACTTTGCTTGATTTTAAAACGTTGTATACTGATACCCATCGAGCCAAAATAATTCTAAAAGCCTTTCTCAGTGTTTTCAAAGGATTTTTACATGCTTGCTCTAGTTCTACATTGATCATGAGATTGTGAGTCAATCTTGAGCAAGATTTCATTCAAGGTTAAGGGAAACTGATTCAATTTGTTAATTCAACCTGTGTTAATCCATCATTTGCATTGTTAATCATTAGATCATCAGGTTGTTTCTCTCCTTAATCTTTCTGTAATTTTTGTTTTGATTTTGGATGTAATTTTTAGTCTATTGTAATTGGGATTCTTGCTTGTAAACTAGAGATAGGGTTTCTCTAGGGGTTGTGCTGAGTAGTGTTCTCAGTGGGTTTGTCTCTAAGAATCTAATACTGTTTTAGGCTTTGTAATTACTTGTAAGAACATAAAATTGCAATAGTGGAACTCCATTCTAGTGTTGAGTGAAAGAAAACTGGATGTAGCTTCATAGTGTTTGAAGTGAACCAGTATAAATCTTTTGTGCTTTGACTCTTATCTCTATCTTGATCATATTCTGTCAATCTTGATTGGTTGGTTTTATTCATCAATTAACATTTTGAGCTATTGGACACCTTGAGCTGAGCATTTGATTGAATAAGATTTCTTGGTTTCAAAAGTGATAAAGATCCTAAGGGAAACTCTGATTTTGTTTAAGAAATTTTTTAAATTACCAAGCCTAACCAATTCACCCCCCTCTTGGTTAAGTGTGAAGTGTTCCTATATTCTACGCAGCAGTGCAGGGTCACCCACTCCTGCTGCAGCAGTGGCTGGGTTTGAGTGGGTGAGGGAAGACGTTTTGAAATATAAGTCTTCTCTCACTACCCCTGCTAGTGTCAATGCTATGTGTCAGCAGGTTCGTTTGTCGACACCTAAGTATTTCCGTAAGCTAATTGTTGAGGCTTGCGGGGAAGATGAGTTTCATTTTATGAGGGCGGCACCAAGAGCTCCGCCCTTCTTTTTTATGTATCGCTGCCTCTTTGACGTTTTGGGGCTTTTGCTCCCTTTTTCCCCTTTCCTGTGTGCCTTGCTGGACTTTTTGAATGTCGCTCCTTCCCAACTCCACCCCAATAGCTGGGCTGTGGTGTTGGCTTTTGAAGTCTTGTGTTCTCACTTGAACATTCGTCCGAGTGTTCAAGTCTTCCTTTTCTATTTCCAGACTAAATTGTCTGGGAAGATTGGTTGGGTCTCCTTGAACAGTGTTTCCAAGAAACTGTTTGAGGTAGACACCAATGTTTTTCGTCATTTTAAGGATCGTTTCTTCAAGGTTCGCGAAAGTGGCGAGGTGACTGATGGTGTGCCTTTGATGCATAACCAAAATGGGGATCCTCGTTTCCCTTTTTATTGGCAATCTGACCCTACCAGGTTTCGATCTTTTGACGAAGATCTCTTGACTCTGGTGGAGAGGTCGGACAGAGTGATTCTAGAGTTACTGTCAGCCTCTCTAGATGCTCGTGCCATTTTATCGTTTTTTTCATTTGATGACCCTGCCGCCGCACTGGATGGTAATTCCCTTTTATTCCTTGTCTGTTTTCTGATGCATAAGCCTTGACACTTATATTTTTTGGTATTTACAGCTATTATGGGTGACTTCCAGTGGAGGCCTTTGGTGAAAAATGTGGACAGTGATGTTGTACCTAACCCCTCCCAACTGAAGAAAGGGGTCGACCTACTGTCCTGGTTGGCCCTACTGAAGTTACTGCTGCTTTCCCCGACCTTTCTCTTTCTAAATTGCCTAAAAGTAAAAGAGATGAAGGTGCCAGGACATCTGGGCACAAGAAGTCTCGGGCAGCTCATGCCCCTCGTAGTTTGTGTCCTATAAGGGAGGCTGTCTGGCTTTTGCCTACTTCTCCTCCTTCTGTCCGGGCTCCTACAGTTGTTCAGAATCCAGTGCCTGTCTGGGCTTCGACACCTATTTAGACTTCTGACCCTATCCAAGCTCCAGTACCTGTCCGAGCTTTGGTGCCTATTCAGGCTCCTGCAGCTGTTCGAGCTCCGGTCCCAGTTGCTGCTTCTCCCATTTCCCCTGTTGTTGCTATTGCACCAACTTCGTCCACCTCTCAGCCATCATCTCCTGTTCTTGTTACTCCTTCTTCTTCTTCGCTTCCTTGTCTACAATACCTCCACCTGTTGCGCGCTCTGCCACTCCCTTAGAATTTTTAAGTGCTCATAGGGAGGTTGACTCTTTATGGAGTGTTAGGCACAAGCTTGACCGAGGACTACCGACTTCCTTTGACAGGAACTTGATTAGGTCGGTAGGTACCCATCGTTCTCTTGACGTCGCTGAGCTTTTCTTGCATAGAGGCCTTGCCATTATCAAAGAACATCGACAAGTGCATCAAGAGGCTATGAGCAAAGCTGCTTCCTTGGAACAGTAACACAACAAACTGAAGGGTGCTGTCCGTGGTGCCTTCCAGCTGGAGCCTAATAGGCTAAACAGAGCTGTGGTGGCCTTGGCTAAGATGGTTAAGTGTAACTATCAGCTTTCTGTTAAGACTAGTGAAGCCTTGTCCAAGTTGTTGCGGGCTCAGCTTGATGGTGATGAGCTGATTGTTCGTGGCACTGCTGCCATAGCTAAAGTTGTGGATGAAAAAGAGGATATGGCGAAGAAGGTGGTCGAATTAAAGGATGAGCTGGCTGCGGAGAGGGGAAAGTTGAGGAAAGCTCAAGTCGAGCTTGCTGCTGAAATGATTGTCAGCAAGGAGCTAGATGAAGAGTTGAAGGTATTGAAGCAGGAGGCAGTGGAGCAACATGAGAGAGGCTTCTTCAAGGCTGTGCGCCAAGCTAGCTTATTCACAAAGGACCTTGACTTGGGTCGGTTTGATCCTTTCAAGGATGTAAAGGACGGTGCCTTGATTGACGAGGAGGAGTTTGGTTCTGCCGAGGAGACGGCTAGTGATGCAGCTGATGTCTAGGCTGCTTTTATATATGCTTCTTTTGTTTTTGCTTTTTAGCCGTGAAGGCTTTTGTAAAGCTTTATCAAGTTAATGAAATTGCTCCTTTTGCTTCGATTCTTCTGTGTTGTCTTTTGTTTGTATGATATCGTCTGATTGCTTGTGTTGGTAACCCATAATCCGCTTGACTTGTGTGTTGTTCAATTTTGAGGCCCTGTGATTGAAAGTATCCCAATCTGTTTGTTGAGACTTGAGAGCCTGAGTTGCCAAGAGTGTAACTCGGATCTGTAATGTCAAGCGTGATTCTTGAATTGTTGTCGGCTTCCTGCGTTTGCAAATGACTATGCTTGTAGTCTTGCTTGTCGAGGTTCCTGATTCTAGTGTGTCGAGGGTTGACCATGGACTTCAAGATTGCTTCTTGAATTTGCATTATCGAGGGTGGACTTTTTGTCGAGGTTCCCACCATATGCACCAAGTATTGATGATATGTCAAGGGTTGTATTTAGCCAATTATTCCTGCAAAATAGAATTATTCCTGCAAAACAAAATTGTCCTATGGCACTGCATGTCGAGGTTCCATATATTTTCCAGGTTTACCATGCCAAGATGGACTTGGACGTTTATATGCCAAAGATGTTTCTTTATGGCTCATCTTCCTGCATTAATAGAATTTGTGAGCACTGAAATCACCATAGTAAAGCATTTAGTACCTCGTGTTTCCTTAGTAGATGAGTCGATGAAAACGAGGTTGACCGCAAACTGATCTCAAGTTTTGAGAATTATGGTTATCAAGAGTTGTTGATAACTATGCAGATCAATGTTAATTCTTGTCAACATATGCTAACTGTTATGGTTCTCCATATTAGGATTTCATAGTGTAGACTGATACCAAGAGAACTTTCTTGGGTAGACCTAGGGTGGACCCTGGCCTTTGTGCCAAGTATATATCTTGGTTTTTATGTTCCTGAGAACTTTTGTTCCTGCAACGACATGATAGTAACATATGCTAATAGTAGACATATTTGTACCTCATGTTTTATCGGTGTTGATGCCAGAGGATTTGTCTATGCTGGTTTTTGTAGAGATTTCCCAAGTGTTGTCCGGTTGGTTGCATGAAGAGCTAATCTTGGGTTTTCTCTGTGTCGTTGTAAAGGTACCAGTGACGCGTCCGTCCTGGATTTTTAGAGGTGGACCAGAGCTTTTAGGGTTTATGAACCTTGACGGTCTACCTTAGCTTGGATTTATGAACCTATGAAGGTCGACCAGAGCTTGGGCTTATGGATGTTGACAATCTGCCAGAGCTTGGGATTATAAACCTTTTAAGATCTCCTTCCAAGGGATTTCCTTGGGGCTTGTGTTAGGTCCACCTAGGGATACCTAGGATTTTACAACCTAAACGTCTTCACTTCCAAGGGATTTCCCTGGGTCTTGTGTTAGGTCCACCTAGGAATACCTAGGATTTTACAACCTAAAGTCTTCTATAGAGTTTCCAAGGTCGTCCAAGACTCAGGTTTGAGCCTCTTCGGCATACCAGAGCTTGGCATTTATGAGCCTTCAAATTTTCTCTTGAGTTTTACGAGGTTGTCCAAGACTCGGGTTTGAGCCTCTTCGGCATACCGGAGCTTAGCATTTATGAGCCTTCGGATCCTTCCAAGAGTACCAAGACTTATGTAGTAGCATAGCCTGTCTTGGGTTTGTGGGGTCTACCAATACTAGGGTTTGAGCCTTTTTGGCATACCATAGTTTGGATTTACGAGCCTCCAAAGTCTTCCAAGACTTATGTAGCTTTTGCACTAAGACTTTGACTTGGGTTTGTGGGGTCTACCAAGACCAAGGTTTGAGCCTTTTTGGCATACCATAGTTTGGATTTACGAACCTCCGAAGTCTTCCAAGACATATGTAGCTTTCTCACCAAGACTTATGTAGTAGTATAGCCCGTCTTGGGTTTCAGAGGTCTCCAAAAACCTACCAAGAGCTTGTCTTGGATTTTCGAGGTCTACCAAGGCACTTTAGCTTGGAATTATGAACCATTGTAAAGTACCAGGACGCGTCCGCCCTGGATTTTTGCTGGATTTGTCAAGGTTGACCCTGCCAAGTACCCGGACATGGTCCTGGGTTTTTGTCGAGGCTGGACCTGGGAGAATGATCTGGCTATAGTTCTTGAAATTAGTCACAATCTTGCAACATTGATGTAAGTTGTATGATAAAGGATATATATTTTATTAAATATAGCTTTTAATGTACATATTCCCTCCTTTATTCATCGGACGATCTTCGTTAAAACCTTTCAAGTGAAAAACCCAAATAGGAAAAAAGGTAGTGATTTGGAAAAAGAATACATCGTCCGGCCTTGATCTTCTTAGCTGAAGTATAACTTTAAATGGGTAGCATACCAAGTTCTCAAAATGTCTTTGTCATTAAGTTCCTATAGCTTGTAGGCACCGTTGTCAGGTTCGTAATTACTCTGAACTAGCCTTCCCAGTTTGGTCCAAGCTTTCCTGCACGGGGATCCTTTTAGGCTTCACCCCGGACACGCCAGACTAAGTCGCCTAATTGGAAATTTCGAGGTTGAACTTTGGAGTTATATCTTCGTGTCCTGCGGAGCTTAGCCGCTTCTTCTTTGATTCTGGCTATGTCTCTGATTTCCTCGTTAGTCTCCAGTTCAACTCTCATGTTGTCTTCATTGCACTATTCCTGAAAAAATAATCTTTTAGACTAAGGTTCCCCAAGCTCGACGGGTATCATGGCGTCAGTACCATACGTGAGACGAAAAGAGGTTTCCTTTATACTGCTTTGAGGTGTGCAATGGTAAGCCCATAATATACTGGGTAGCTCCTCCCTCCAGAGACCTTTGGACTTGTCCAGTCTAGTACGAAGGGCTCGTAGTATGACTTTATTGGCTGCCTCCACCTGGCCATTGGTCTGTGGATGTTTTCGATAGAAGTGACCAGGTGTTTGACACCTAGTCTTGTGAGGAAGTCCTCTTAGGTCTGCGCCTTGAACTGTGTACCATTATCAGTGACCATAGCGTAGGGTAAACCGTACCTGCATATAAGATTTTTCCAAGTGAAGTTTTCGATTTCACTGGCTGTTATCTCCCATAGTGGCTTTGCCTTGATCCATTTGGTAACGTAGTCGATTGTCACCAATAAGAATTTAATCATCCCTGGAGCTTTAGGGAATGGTCCCAAGATGTCCATGCCCCACATAGCGAAGGGCCATGGAGAGGAGATAGTATGAAGGTTGTCAGGGGAAATTCGTGGGATGTTCGCATACTCCTGACACCTTTTGCATTTATGTGCAAAGTTGTAAGTGTCCATCCTGAGAGTCGGCCAGTAGTATCTTGCTCGTACTACTTTGGTGGCTAGGGAGCGTCCTCCTGTATAGAGTCCACAAATCCCTTCATGGAGCTCTCTCAGGACGTAGTCGGCCTGTAAACTGTCCAGGCACTTGAGTAGAGGTTTTGTCAGCCCTCTTTTAAATAACTCACCATCAACGATGACGTAGTAGCTGACTTTCCTCTTCAGACGTCGGGCTTTATTTTCATCCGCCGGGATCGTTCCCTTCATGAGAAAGTCTCTGTAAGGTGTCATCCAATTGATCTCCTCCAATTCAACAGTCGTTACCTTTGGGGTGTCAATGGTGAGTTTTGGAGTGTTTGTTGGATGATCATTTTGAGATGCCCTGTCTTTTTGGTACTGGCCAGTTTGGATAGCAAGTCGGCCCTGGTATTACTCTTTCGAGGTATGTGGTACATCTCAAAGCAATCAAAGCTGTCAATGAGTGTTTTGGCTAGGTGGTAGTACTGGATGAGTATAGCCTTTTTAGTTTGATACATGTCTGATATTTGACCCTGGACAAGTTGTGAGTACGAGTAGCATCTTAGACATTGAGCCCTGACTTTTTTTACGAGTTCGAGTTCTACTATGAGTGCCTCGTACTCGGCTTGATTGTTGGAGGCCTTGAAGTTGAGCTTGAGAGCTTGCTCAAGTAAGATATTGTTGGGCCCTTCAAGTATGATGCCTGCTCCGCTTCCTTGTATGTTGGATGCTCCGTTCAAGTAAAGTTTCCACCAGTCTGGGGTGGATCTATTGTTTCCTGCAAATTCTGCTAGGAAGTCTGCCATGAATTGTATTTTCATGGGGCCGCGTGGTTCGTATCGAATGTCGAATTCTGACAGTTCGACTGACCATGCTACCATCCTGCCTGCTAGTTCTGGTTTTCGCAGTACCTGTTTGATTGGATAGTTAGTCTTGACTATCACTTGGTGACTTTGGAAATAAGGTCGAAGTCGTCTAGCGGAGGTGACTAGTGCCAAGGCTATCTTTTCAATCATTTGATAGCGCTTCTCGGCATTATGTAGCACGCGGCTAGTGAAGTAGATAGGGAACTGATGCTTCCCTTCTTCTTGGACGAGTGCTGAGCTGACAGCTTCATCCGCAACTAAGAGGTATAAGAGCAATGGTATTCCCTGTCGAGGTCGGCTCACGACAGGTGGAGCTGCTATTGTCTTTTTGAATTCCTCGAATGCTTGCTCACATGTGTCATCCCATAGGAATGGCTCTGTCTTGTTAAGCAGCTTGTAGAAAGGCTTAGCCTTCTTGGCAAGTTTCGGAAGGAATCTTGATAAAGCTGCCAATCTTCCGTTCAGGTTTTGAACTTCGTTGATGCTGGTCGGACTATGCATATGTAGGATGGCTAAACATTTGTCCAGGTTGGCTTCGATTCCTCGGTGGGTGATTATGAAACCAAGGAACTTGCCACCGCCTACCCCGAATGTGCATTTTTCGGGGTTGAGATGCATGTCGTACTTCCGAACTTCATCAAAAATCTCTTTGAGGTATGCCACATGTTGGGCTACGCTCTGAGATTTGACGACCATGTCGTCCATGTAGACCTCGAAGCTGCGTCCGATCTGCTAGGTGTGTTCACGGGTACGGGTCATCCGTGAATCCGAACTGATCCGAACTGTTTGGGTTGGGTCATTATGTATTTGGGTCAAAACCGAACCGAACCGATCAAAACCGATCATCTACGGGTTGGGTCACGGGTTTAGATTTATAGATCCGTTGACCCGTTGACTTGATCCGTGAACCGATAATAATAATATAAATTTTATTATATATATATATATTAAAAATTAAAAATTAAAAAATTCTTTATCCCCATAATTTAGTATATGGCCCAATTAATTTGTTTCTTTTGCAAAAAAATTAATAGAAACAACATTATGATGACATAGTGATACAAAAGATGACAACAAATATGCAGTTAAAGTTTAATAAATATTGGGAAAGCGGTGGAGTTAACTACTTTTTGCTTGTTGCTATTTTCCTTGATCCTCGTTATAAATGTGAATACATTCAATTTTGTTTTAATTGTATGCATGGTGTTGAGAAGAACATGAACATGATGAAAAAATTGAAAGACCTTATTCAGAAACTGAATCAGCAATATGTACTAGAACATCTCATTTCTCATTCTAGTAACAATTCAGCTAATTCTAGTATATTGGCTTCAAACATGATCTCACAACATAATGATGACAAAGGTGATAAGGATGATAATTTTAGAATGAAAATCAAGAAAAAACAGGGTGAGGTGCAAAAAAAATGAGTTAGATAGGTGATGTGTTGCAAACACATCTTAGTTTTAGGCTAGTTTAGGTTATAAGTTAGTTAAATAATTAGGAAAATAGGTTAGAATTAGTTAAGTTTATTAATTTATTGTTTTTAATTCAATTCATTACCATTTGAGTGATTTCAGGCCAAAAAGAGGAGAATCAAGCAAAAGAAAGAAGAAAAGCAAAACCAAGGTCTCGCGCGGATCGCGCCAGTATCCGCGCGAGTCGCGCCACTATGCAAAATCCAAGCCTCAACTCGAATTGTCCACGCTATCAGTGTGGATACCCACGCTACTAGCATCATCAAGTCGCAAGCCGGCGCGGTTAGCGCCACAGTCAGCGCGATCAGCGCCAGTTACCCAGTGCCAGCCTTCCAACTCGTGGATCCCACGCGATCAGCGTAGGAGTCCACGCTATCAGCGCCGTCCATTCGAAGACCCGCGCGATCAGCACGGGAAGCCGCGCCATCAGCGCCACAGAGATTTTCTTTCCTTAATTAAACTTATTTGTTTCGAAAATTGCACAGGAAAAAGCTTTTGTTACTCCAATTAAACCAATCTATAAAAGAAAGGCTTCTGGAACTGATTGAAAAATTACACATCATATTTTATCATTCAAAACCTCTGGAATTCAAGAATCAAGGCTAGGGTTTCTGCACAACTATGAATTATTCTACTGCTTTGTTGTTCTTGAGGCCTATGGCAGGCTAAATCTTGTATTGTGGGAAGGCCATGAACTGATGAAAACTCCTCTATAATTTGACTGGTATTGAATAATATGTTTTGATTGTTTTATTCTTTTCTGTTTCACTTTCTATTCTTATTTGAATTTGATCACTTCAATTAAGTACTTAGGGTTAGGATTCGCAATGGGAACGTTGGGGTTCTAATTTCTGACCTGTTAAGAATAACATTTGTTCATCACCTAGGAATAGGGATGCGTGAATGCAGACT
>PYAF01000957.1:108970-129792 GCA_007407185.1 Glycine tomentella | reverse complement strand
AGCTGTCAAAAACAACAGCAGAGTTTATATCTGAAACAAGAGCTCACAGGACTAACCAAGATGCTTCCATTAGAAACTTGGAAAACCAGATTGGTCAACTTGCAAAACAGTTGGCTGAGAGACCACAAGGCCAATTTCCAAGTGACACAGTTGTAAACCCAAGGGAACATGCCAAGGCCATCACAACTAGAAGTGGTAAGGTATTAACTACACCAGAAAGGCCTGAAGCAAGTAGAAAGGAAGCTGAGAAAAATTCTGCAGCAGCTGAACCTTCAAAAGAAAAAGCTGTAGAAACATTTGAAGAACAGAATTCTGCACCTCAACCAAAGAAGTGGGACTTTTCTCGCTTTGAAAAGCCTCCATATCCGGTGCAGACCAAGCAACAATTACAGAAGCAGCAATTTGCCAGGTTCTTAGAAATGTTTAAGAAGTTACACATTAATATCCCATTTGCTGAGGCATTAGCTAATATGCCCAATTATGCAAAATTCATGAAAAAACTTCTATCTAAGAAGCATAAGCTGCAAGATTGTGAAACCATAGCACTCACTGAGGAGTGTAGTGCAATCATACAAAGGAAACTTCCCCCTAAATTGAAAGATCCTGGAAGTTTTAACATCCCTATAGCCATAAGAAACATTAATGTAGGGAGAGCACTTTGTGACTTAGGGGCTAGTATAAACCTAATGTCATTATCTATGTGTAAGTCCCTAGGCATATCTGAACTTAAACCAACTAGAGTATCCTTACAACTAGCAGATAGATCGCTAAGGAAACCCTCTGGGGTAATTGAGGATGTTTTAGTTAAAGTAGACAAATTCATTTTTCCTGCTGATTTTATTGTGTTAGACATGGAAGGGGAAAGTGAAATCCCTATACTATTAGGAAGGTCTTTCCTAGCCACTGCTAGGGCCTTAATAGATGTTGAGCAGGGAAAACTTGAGCTGAGATTAAATGATGAATCTTTCGTTTTTAATGTGTTTGATGCCATGAAACATCCGGCTGATGAACAAGATTGTTTTAGGCTAGATGTGTTGGATAATGTTATTTGTGCAGGTATTACAGCAGGCTTAAAGGCAACTGAAACTGAGGATTTAACAGAAATTTCTGCAGCAACACTTTATGCAGAAAAATATGCAGCAACACTTTATGCAGAAAAATATGCAGCAGCAATAAAGCCTGCAGCAGCAACAGATTCTGCAGAAAATTCTGCAGCAGAGGTAGCAGAATTCAGCACAGCAGATGACAAGAACACAGCAGAACCTGTACTAGAGAAGCTTGAGCAGAAGGAAGAGGATATTCCAACTGGTGCACCTAAAGTTGAATTGAAAGAATTGCCGGAACATCTGAAGTATGTCTTCCTAGGTGAGAATGAAATATATCCAGTCATTATTAACAAAGGGTTGGAATGCTTTGAAGAAGACAAATTGCTCAAAGTACTTAAGGAACACAAATCAGCTATTGGTTGGTCTATTTCAGACCTCAAAGGTATAAATCCTTCCTTTTGTACTCATAAAATTCTTATGGAAACCAACGTTAAACCTGTAAGGCAGCCACAAAGAAGGTTCAACCCTGTAATGAAAGAAGTGGTAAGAAAAGAGGTTGTTAAGCTTTTAGATGCAGGAATGATATATCCAATTTCAGACACACCATGGGTAAGTCCAGTCCAAACCGTTCCAAAAAGGGAGGTATGACGGTCATTCAAAATGACAACAATGATTTGATTCCCTCAAGGACTATCACAGGCTGGAGAATGTGTGTTGATTATCGAAGGCTTAACGACGCAACCCGAAAAGATCATTTTCCACTTCCATTCATGGACCAAATGCTTGAACGCTTGGCTGGTCATGATTACTATTGCTTCCTTGAAGGTTACTCTGGGTATAACCAAATCCCAGTGGCACCGGAAGATCAAGAGAAGACCACCTTCACATGTCCATTTGGGGTGTTTGCCTATAGAAGAATGTCATTTGGGTTGTGTAATGCACCTGCAACTTTCCAGAGATGTATGCTTTCAATTTTCTCGGACATGGTAGAAAGAGGGCTTGAGGTATTTATGGATGACTTTTCTATTTTTGGCCCTTGTTTTAATTCATGTTTAACTAATTTAGCCAAAGTGCTTAAAAGATGTCAAGAGACTAATTTGGTTTTAAACTGGGAAAAATGTCATTTCATGGTAAGGGAAGGTATAGTGCTAGGTCATAAAATATCTAAAATGGGAATAGAGGCAGATAGAGCTAAATTGTTATTGATTGAAAAGTTACCTCCTCCTATTAATGTGAGTGGTGGTCGCAGTTTCTTAGGCCATGCAGGTTTTTACCGAAGATTCATTAAGGATTTCTCCAAGATCTCAAAGCCATTAAGCCAATTGCTGGAGAAAGACACTGAGTTCATATTTGATGATGCTTGTCTTGAAGCATTTAACACCTTAAAGCACAAACTCACTACTGCACCTGTTTTAATTGCTCCGGATTGGAGTTTGCCTTTTGAATTAATGTGTGATGCTAGTGACTATGTAGTAGGTGCAGTTTTAGGACAACGGAAAGAGAAAAGATTGCATGTAATTTATTATGCTAGTAAAATCTTAAATGAGGCACAAGTAAATTATGCCACAACTGAAAAAGAGATGCTAGCTGTTGTTTATGCCCTTGATAAGTTTAGATCATACTTAGTAGGGTCAAAAGTGATTGTTTATACTGACCATGCAGCCTTGAAATTTCTGTTGCACAAGCAAGATGCAAAACCTCGCTTGCTGCATTGGATGTTATTGTTGCAGGAATTTGACTTAGAAATAAGAGACAAAGCTGGAGTTGAAAACAAGGTTGCAGACCACTTGTCTAGGATTCAGGAGAAGGACTTGCAAGATGGACCAGAGGTTGAAATCAATGAATCTTTCCCTGATGAGCAAGTGCTTGTTGTGCACACCAGCCCATGGTTTGCTAGCATGGCTAACTTTAAAGCTGCTGGAATTATACCTGAAGAACTGAATTGGCAGCAGCGTAAGAAATTTTTACATGATGCAAGAAGGTATTTCTGGGATAACCCTTACCTATATTTTCAATGCACTAACAATGTTATCCGCAGATGTGTAGCTAAAAGCGATGTGCCGGATATTCTATGGCACTGTCATTCCGCCAACTATGGAGGCCATTTCGGAGCAAACCGGACTGCACACAAAGTAATGCAATGTGGCTACTATTGGCCAACGTTATTCAAAGATTCTAAAAATTTTGTGATGCAGTGTGATAATTGTCAAAGGACAGGTAACGTTTCTCGCAGAGATGAGATGCCATTAAACAACATCCAAGAAGTGGAGCTTTTTGATGTGTGGGGTATTGACTTCATGGGACCCTTTCCTAAGTCATTCTCCAACCAATAAATCTTGGTTGCTGTAGACTATGTTTCAAAGTGGGTTGAGGCAGCTGTTTTGCCCACCAATGATGCCAAGGTGGTGGTCTCATTCCTAAGGAAGAACATCTTCACAAGATTTGGGGTGCCAAGAGCCATCATAAGTGATGGAGGAACTCATTTCTGCAACAAGCAGTTTGACAGCTTGTTAGCCAAATATGGAGTCAAGCACAAAGTGGCAACCCCATACCACCCTCAAACAAGTGGCCAGGTGGAGATTTCCAACCGTGAATTGAAGCGAATACTTGAGAAAACTGTTGGAATATCAAGAAAGGACTGGGCCAAGAAGCTAGATGACGCTTTATGGGCATACATGACTGCATTTATGACTCCAATAGGTATGTCTCCTTTTCAGCTTGTCTATGGTAAGGCTTGCCATCTCCCTATTGAACTTGAACATAAAGCCATCTGGGCAACCAAGTTTTTAAATTTTGAACTAACAAAGGCTAATGAAAAGAGGT
This sequence comes from Glycine tomentella, assembly GCA_007407185.1. Classification (NCBI taxonomy): domain Eukaryota; kingdom Viridiplantae; phylum Streptophyta; class Magnoliopsida; order Fabales; family Fabaceae; genus Glycine; species Glycine tomentella. Next base: position 125,923 of record PYAF01000957.1, on the reverse strand, counting down.
TGCTTCAGTTGAATGAATTAGATGAGTTCAGATTAGCTGCATATGAGAATGCCAGAATCTATAAGGAAAAAACAAAGAAGTGGCATGACAACCAAATCCGCCCCAAGGAGTTTGTTCCTGGCCAACAAGTGTTGTTCTATAATTCTCTCCTGCGACTTTTCCCAGGTAAATTAAAATCCCGTTGGTCTGGACCGTTCCTTGTACGAGAAGTGTATCCTTATGGCACAGTAGCAATTTCACCTCTGGATAGTGACCGAGCTTTCAAGGTAAATGGTTACCGTTTGAAGCATTATTTTGGAGGAAAGGTGGACAGAACTTCAGCTTCTGTTCCACTCAACACCACTGAGGTTTGAACTGAAGTAAGCGTCTATCTTAAGACGTTAAACGAGCAAACTTCTATACATACTTGATGTTTTGAGTTCTGTTTCCAATTTGAAAGAAATAGGCTTATTTTTCTGCATATTCCATGATAATAAATTCAGATTCATGCATTACTAGATAGGGTTGAATTCTTTATGAGTTGATAGCCTTAGCATTAGGTCCAAATACTTTCATGTAGAATCATTTAGGTAGCATTTTTATTTATTTAGCTGTTAAAATAAAAAGAAAAATCAAAATAAGAAAAAGCTGGCAAAAGAGTCTGGCGCGACCCGCGCCGGACTTGGCGCCATCCGCGCCACAGCTCGGTCAATCCACGCTAATAGCGTGAACTCTCGCGCTGATCGCGTGAGATGTTCGACCTTGGGCCTTATTTCTACATCAGTCCACGCGATCCGCGTGGGTTATGGCGCCATCCGGGCCATACTTTCGAATGGTCCACGCTAACCGCGTGAGGTCCCGCGCTGACTGCGTGAAGTGGACGCCAGGCAGCCTTTCCAGTGGTTTATGGCGCAATCAGCGCCATATGCCGTGTGGATCGCGCGGGGCGTTGAAATTGCTTTTAAAATTTGAATTTCCTCATTAAGCGCCTCAATTTCTTTTCTTTCCCCAAATTTCTCCACACCTTCCGCCCAAACTCCAGCACCACCATCGACCTTCATTCACCACTACCACCATTAGCCTTCATAATCTTGTTCTCTCTCTCTCTCCTTGTGTACTCTCTCCTATTTCCAGTTTCTCCTCTTTCTCAGTTTTACTTAAAGGGAATCAATTGCATTTGCTACCATGGCTGGGGACAAGGTAATATTCTGCACTAATTTGCTTTATAATGTATAATGGTATGGTGCACAAGCATTGGAAACCCAAGTCTCACTAACCTAGGTCATTCACATTGTGTTTGATGAACTTCATCCTAAAACCTTAGGGTAGAAACCTAATTGCTGTTGTCTATTGAGTGTTCTCTGATTGAATTTGAATTTTGATGTTGATGGACTATGAAAATGTGGTGTGTTTAGTGAGTTCTGATGATGCCCATAACCTGTTTGATAAATTGCCTGTGTGAGAATCCATTCATTTTTCTTGGTTGGGCTTCCGACAAACTCCACTTTGGCATAGGGTTACATTTGATATTATTTGATTGAACTGAACCCCGCTAATTTAAATTGACATTTTGAATGCTGAGTAGGTAAAGCACATGGATTCATAGTGGTTAATTGTTGTGCATGAAATCTGTCACAAATGCTTGAACAATGCATCACTTGAAGTTATGGTTTATGTGGTGATAGCAGTTGCATGCATTCTTTGACTCTGAGTTGTTGGTACACCACAAAATGACACAAGCTTTAATGTTTAATGCACATATCTGTTTTGATCTTGAACTGGAATTGTTGGAATTGTGTCATGATAGCTTAAGATTAAATGACTTATGGACATTCATTGGGCTAAATCTGGGAATCCAGATGCTGCCATTCATTTTTCTGTCATGCTATGCATATTATCTACTAGTCCAGCTGGTGAACGGAAAGAACCTAAATCTGGGAATCCTAAGCACTGCGAAATTCTGAGCAGATTGTCTATCAGAAAAATTATACATATACTTGTTTGTGAAAAACTGAATTGTGCTATTCATGTACTGATCGCTATTCCTTGATGCACAATATTACTGCATTATTTGTTGATGCCTTGATCCACTGGAAGGAACAAATCTGGGAATTGAACCTGTGAATCATACATATATATGGATTTTGTTCTAAGTTTCAGGGAAAACAGTTTGAAAAAGGCAAGAAGAAGAGCACTGCTGCAGGTGGCAGCAAGAGGGCCAGAGTTCATAGCTTTGATGAGGCCAGATTCCGATCTGCTGAGTGCCAGGAACGCTTCGATACCTGGTACCTTCCCAAGAAAATTATTCCAGAAAAGAAAATCCTGTGGGAAGCGCTTCCGGAAGAGAACCCCGTGCGAGAAGTCATTCTCAGGCGACAGTGGCAGCGATTAGTCAGCTTCCCCGAGCCTAGTTCCAGCACTATTTTGAGAGAATTTTTGGCTAATGTTAATCCAGATACGGTTGCACGTAGCAGACTCTCATGGGTGAGGGGTGTCCAAGTTTCTTTTGATGAGAAGGCAATTGAGTGCTTCTTGGACACCCGCTATGATCCTTTTGGAAGATGCAACTTCAGTCACTTGTATATGCGGATGCAGCCTGACGCTTTGACAAAGTTGTACAGGGACGATGTCCCTCAGCTTGCTACCACCATCCGCAGGGCCATCACAGGCCTATACACTGCTTGGAAGCCCAAACCAGGGCTTGATTATATACCAGAAAAGCTGCGGAAGCATGATTTAGTTGGAGATGCCGCTTTTTGGCATCAGTTTATTAATCACACAGTCATCCCTTCTACAAACATGACTGATGTGAATGTTGAGAGGGCTGCTCTGCTTTACACACTTTGGGGTGAAGGTAATCTCTACATTTCTCACCTTCTTTCTAACCGTATTCTTCACATGATACAGGATGCTAGCAGCAAGTCCTGGCTGGCACATTCCTCCCTTATTTTGCATTTATGTCAACATGCGGGGGTGGCCATTGATGATGACGAGCCCATGGACGTCCCTATATCATCACTTATGAGCCACAATACCTATTTGGACGTCATGAAGACAGCAGCTGATGAGCAAGTCCTCCGAGCTTAGAAGCTCACACCTGAGGAGCTTGCCACCCGCAGTCCCAGAGATGCACCAGTACCAGCTGATCCTCAGCCAGCGCAGCCATCAGCAGATGCAGCACCATCAGCTTCAGCTCCTTCTCCTAGACATGAGCCGCTCTACACAGATTCTCCCACCTATTTGGCTTTCCAGGAGTTTGTCAGGACTCAGCTTTCCCAGCAGACTAGCATGCTTGGAGCCATTTGCAGACACTTGGGCATTTCACCTTCTGAGTACCAGATCCCACCACCCTCAGATGTAGCAGATCCAGAGTTATCAATTCCAGAGCCCTCTCAGGCCACTGAGACTGAAACCATTGATGAGAGAGGAGCAGGAGAGGAGTGACCAGGACCCATTTTATTGTTTTGTTTTGTTTTTATGTCTTATTTCGAGTCTGCACTTTAGACACATGCATCTTCTGCACATTTATATTTCTGCATATATATATAGTATAGTTTCTAATTCAAATTTTTGCACATAAAAAGCTGTTTAGATTAATGTTTCCGTTGTTTGCGATTTTCCAAATAATGCTCAAAATTTTTTCAAAGCGCTGTGACCTTATTTGTGGTTGCTAGGGACAGCAACATATAAATCTGGGAATGGTTACGCATTATTTCGCAAATCACAATCAAGAAACAAATGACGTCTAACAGAACTTTTCAAAATTTTTCAAAAATAAGCAGCACATCCAATTTTTCAGAATAAAACTAAATGGACACAGTGATGGATAGGATTTATGGATGAAAGCTTGATGAAATGAAACATAGCATGAATTACATGATGCATGAATGGAATTTGATTGTTGTTATGTGAAATGAATGTTGAAGTTGAAATGATGCTTGAAGTACAGTCAGCTGAGAGCGAATGAGTTGAACACCTGTAAGGATTTGAGCCAAACAGCGGTAATGTTTTCTTTCCGAGAGACTCCAATTTCATGGTACTCTAGAACTTGAATTGTTTCTCTGGATGCAGGTGTAACTTGATATGATCAAGGCAATTTTTCTTCTAAAACTAGAGCCAAATTGACTCACCTTCAATTATTTTCCAATTGCACCTTATTTGAGCCTAAGCCTTTCATTTCAAAATGTCCCAAATCAAGAGCTATATCCAAATAACCAAATCCCTGAGGCTAGAGAAAGTATAATACAAGTCCATGATAGCAGAAAACAGGGAATTATCCATCAAGGCATAGAGGAAAACAAGTTGATACCAATGGGTATGGAAATTAAGAGAGCAAACAAATAAGGCCAGTTGGAAAATAATAAGCCTGAGAATATCAGCTAGAAAATTGAATAGTTGTTGTATTTTGTTTAAGAAAAAGAAAAGAAAAAGAAGAAAAAGAGAGGGCTATTTGTTTTGCTTTATAAAGAATAAATTGTTGAATAAAATTGCCAGGTTTTGAAAAGATGAACAAGGAAGATGGATGACCACAAGAAGCATGTTGTGGACTTAGGGGACTGGATCTAACCTTTTATTAAGCTACTTATCCAAATAATTCCTACCCTTAGCCCAGCCACGTTACAAGCCTGAAAGACCTTTTGATCAAGTCATACTTGCAACTGTTGAGAATATTTTCAAGCTTATGGTAGTGCTGTGATATTGTTGAGTAAGAGAGTTATTATAACCTTATACACTTGAGTGAATGAGTGATTAAACACAACTTTGTGAGGAACACTCAAGTAACTCTCATGGTTTGACAGTATTGAAAGTGCCATGGATAGCTTTGATGTGAATTTGATCATACATAGCATGATAATTCTAGGATTGCAAAATGTGGTTTGTGTTTGATTATTGATTCTTGCTTATTCTTGAAATCTTTCTGTTGTTGAGGACAGCAACTATTAAATCTGGGAATTGTTTGATGTGTTGCAAACACATCTTAGTTTTAGGCTAGTTTAGGTTATAAGTTAGTTAAATAATTAGGAAAATAGGTTAGAATTAGTTAAGTTTATTAATTTATTATTTTTAATTCAATTCATTACCATTTGAGTGATTTCAGGCCAAAAAGAGGAGAATCAAGCAAAAGAAAGAAGAAAAGCAAAACCAAGAAGAAAAGCAAAAGAAAGAAGAAAAGCCAAATAATGCTATCTAGGGTTTACGAATTTATGAGAGATTTATCATGTGTGCATGTTAAATTAACTAACCAGTCAAGTGAAAGAGGAGGAACCAGAGGGGATTGTGCCTGACTACAATTAATTTTCCATTGGTAATCTTTCAACTCAATTTACTGCATTTTTTTAATTTCTGTCTTTGCATTCAAACAACCAATCCAACCAACAACATTTCTCTGCGTAATTTCCTATTGTTAATTTCAATCACATTCATTAGTATTGCTGTGAAATCACCCCAATCCCTGTGGAGAACGATACTCACTTACCTAATTTTTATTACTTGAAAACGATCGGTGCACTTGCCGTAGTGTGTGGAATTCGCAACAATAGGTATTCGGAGGATGATGTTGAAGATGACCATCTTTAGTTTGATATTTTGAATTGGTGGAAATTGAAGGCATCCAAATATTATATTCTTTCCAGTATAGCTAGAGATATATTGGTCATTCCTATATTTACTGTATCATCTGAGTCTGCATTTAGCACAAGGGGTAGAATTCTAGATTCATTTCGTAGTTCCTTGAGTCCTACTACCACCGACAGATCTATATGGGATCGAGGGTAAGCAGATACACTCATTTCAATAAAATCACTAGTATTTGTCCTAAAATATTATATTTTGCACCCCATAATTTTATATTTTGCACCCTTTAATTTTATGTATTTGAACCTCTTTACCAGTTTAATTGTAAGAGTAAGTAAACATACCATCTTATTTTAATAAAATGCAAAAAAAATATTATATATTGCACCGCATAATTGTATATTTTGAACCCCTAATTTTATGTATTTGAACCTCCTTACCTGTTCACATGTAAGAGTAAGTAAATGCACCCTCTTATTTTAATAAAATGCAAATATTTATCTTAAAACTTTATATTTTGTATCTTATCTTCGTGTTTGAATCCAACTATCTCATATGATAATGATAATTATCAATTTCTACTACTGTTGAAGCTCTCATTTGTGTCCAAAATTGGCTTAGATCTACTAAGCAAAATGTTAATGACTTGTAAGTTGAAACAAATGAAGCGGAAAAGATTGAATCAGGTGTGTAATCCCTTATTTCATTTTTTATATTTGTATAAAATATCAATTAATTTTTGTACTAAAGGGGTTGTGTTTAAATTTTTAGAGTTGTTTGGTTTGGCTTTAAATATTGCTACTATTGGGTCTCCAAGTGTTGAAACTGCAAGTGCTGGAACTTCTTAATGTATTACTTTCAGGTATATTGTTATTTGTTTCACCTTTTTTTTTCATATTTTGTTTACCGTGTTTATAATATTAATAAATCATATTTTGTTCGTTTGTTTGTTTCAGCAACCTTGGTTACAACAAATTTGGTTGTAGCAAATCTTAGTTTGTAAGAAATAGTTGTGATTCAAACTATTATAGTAAATTTTGTTCAAGAATCTTTTGTTTTAATTTATATTATAAGTCTATTTTAGAATATTATATTGATGGTATTAAATGAATCAATTTTACTACTTTCATACATTTGATAATATTGTGTTAATTGTTTTGGATATTTGAAAGAATCATGATATAAAATAGTAGTTATAAGAAAAAAAATTTAAATGGGTAACCCGTTGAACCGAACCGATCATGAACGAGTTGGGTTGGGTTGGGTTTCAAATTTTTTTCCTGAAAATCAAACCGAATCGATCCGATCAAATTTCATTGGGTTGGGTCTTAAATTTGGCCAAAACCGATCCGAACCGATCCATGAACAACCCTACGATCTGCTTTCTGAATACTCGGTCCATTAGTCGCTGATATGTAGCTCCTGCATTCTTGAGGCCGAAGGGCATGACTCTTTAGCAGTAGTTGGCATCTTCAGTAATGAAGGTCGTCTTTTCTTCGTCCGGAGCATGCATTCTAATTTGATTATAACCAGAATATGCGTCCAGGAAGCTTAAGATATGGTATCCGGACGCTCCATCGACTAGTCTGTCGATGTTGGGTAGTGGATATGCGTCCTTTGGACATGCCTTGTTGAGGTCTGTGAAATCTATGCACATACACCACTTTTCACTTGCTTCTTTGACCATGACAACGTTGGAAAGCCATGTAGAGTACCTGACTTCTCTGATGAAGTTAGCTTTAAGCAGCTTGTCTACCTCTTCTTTCATGGCCTTTCGTCTTTCTTCTCCCATATTTCGCTTCTTCTGTGCTATCGGCTTGGCTTGTGGACATATGGTCAGTTTATGACAGATGATATTAGGGTCAATGCCTGGCATGTCGGATGGTTGCCAAGCGAATAGGGATGCATTTTTGCGAATCACGTCTGCTATGTGTCTGTACTCATGATTTGTGAGCTTTTTGCTAAGCTGTGTGCACTGTCCAGGTTTAGGCCCGAGTTGCAGTTTGACTAGTTCTTCAATCGGTTTTGATCCTTTGTCGATATTATCATCACGTGGATCCACGTCGAAGGCTTCATCATTGCGAGCTGCATAGATTGTTAGTGTATGAGGAGTAGATTCTCTGTCAATATTCATTACATGTGTAGTACCCCCTGAAGTGGTACGATGTCTGTCTGACTATATGTTGGGAGGATATGGTACCACTTTGAGGCTTTCGACATAGCATTATTTGGCTTGCTTTTGGTCTGCCTTTACAGTGACGATTTCCCCTGTTACCGAAGGAAATTTCATCTTCAAGTGGGGGGTAGAGACAATAGCCCCCAACTCGTTCAATGTTTTCCTACTTATCAGGACAAGATAGGATGTATCTACATCCACAATGTGATACCTGATAGTAAAACTCCTTGATAAAGAAACCTGACCAAAGGTGGTCATTAGGTCGACATAGCCCATAGTTTCTACCCTTTCTCCTGCGAAGCCGAGTAACGGATCTGGATAGGGCTATATGGATCTTGATGAGATCTCTAGCTTTTGGAAGGTCTTCAAATATAAGACATTAGCAGAGCTACCTTGATCAATGAGTACTTTTGTCATCTTGAAATTGGGGATTATGAGAGAAACAACCATAAGGCCGTCTTGGTTGACAGGATTGATTCCCTCAAAATCTCATTGGTGAATGTAATGGGAGGTAGACTTCGTAGTGGAGGAACAATGACACAATTTATGTCTATGTCTCGTATAGCATGCAAGTGTCTCTTTCGAGACTGGCTAGACGATCCTCCATAGGAGAAGCCCCCAGCAATGGTATGGATTACACCATGAATATGTTGAGTGGGCTCCTCTTGTTGTTGTCGAGGGGGTTGACGCTCGTGTCTGGGTTGCGATGGTCTCTGCCTCCCTCAATCCTTTGTGTCATCTCTTCTTCTATCGTTGTCTCTATTTCTAGAACGATCTCCCTGTCGCCCTTCCTGTCTGTTTTAGCATGGAGTATTATCAGGTCTTTTTACAAACCGTGATAAGTATCCAGCTTGGATAAGTTCTTCTATCTTATCTTTTAGTGTCAGACATTCTTCTGTGTTGTGACCTTGGCCATGATGGTAGCGATAGTACCTGTTAGGGAATATCCCTAACTTCGCAGGACCCGAAAAGGTTACCTGTACCTCCGTATTGAAGGCTTCATCCATGATGGTAGTTTGATTAACCGTCAAGGGAGTATATCTTTCAAACCTGGGTCCTCGTGGGAGAAGTTGAGGCCTGTGCAGCTTTCGTTTTTTGTCGGCCCTATGAGAGTTGAATCGGTTGGATATTTCATGCTTCTCTCGCTTCTGTCCAACTTGTCGGACTTCGTTTCTGAATTTTGACATCTCTTCCATCTGGATGTAACCCTTGGCTCTTTCACTTATTTCCTCCATGCTAGAAGGAGGTTTCTTGCATAGATTGTCCACGAATTTGCGAGGTTGAAGGGCTAGCATCATGGAATCCAGTGCTATCTCGGAATTAAGGTTTCGAATCTGGATAGTCAATTGTCCAAACCGTTCCATGAATATGCGGAGAGGTTCGTCATCTTCTTGGCGCAATGTCGCTAGGGCAGCGGATGTCAAACGATGAGTGCAGCTGGTTGCATACTGTGCACTGAATTTAGCGACAAGGGTGTCGAAGCTGTCGATGGACCTTTTAGGGAGGCTACCATACCATGCTAGGACTGACCCTTTTAGAGATGTAGGGAAAACCCGACATAACATGGCATCATTATTTGTATAGAGATTAGCCTGTGATAGGAAAGCATTAAGATGTTCGTCGAGGTCGATGGTGCCATCATACCTCTCTAAGTGTAGAAGTTTCCAACCGAACTGAACATCGACTTCTCTGATGCGATCAGTGAGAGGGTTGCGCTTGTATTATGCCTCTCTGGATGGTAGCCTTGCATTAAACTGCGAATACTTGGAGGATCGACAGTTTGTCGATGCTGCGAGGGTTGTTGAGGATACAACTCTCCTTGCGTCTGTTCGTCTCTAGTGGTAGGGGTGCGCTCATCCTCCCGAGGATGTCTCACTCGAGCTTCCTGGTGATCACGATCAGCTTTCAACTGCTGGATTTCTCCTTGATATTTGTGTTTCATCTCCGTCATGCGGTTTTGGAGTTGCAGCATGGTGTCGGCATTCGTCATGGTAGTTTGTGGAGGGTTAGACACATCGATAGGGGTGTCGCATCTAACGTTGGAGCGTGTGCTGACCATGGACGTATGCTGATGATTTTCTAGGATGCGAGGTCGTAGGGTAAGTTTTACTTGGGCCCCATGGTGGGCGCCAAATGTTCTTACCAAAATTTGGAAATTCCACATGTGGGCTAGATATGGCCTTAGTGGACTCCAAATCCTGTGTCACCGGGAAGTGAGTAAGCTTTGCTTAGAGGAAGGACCTGCAAAACAAAGGAAAAACACTCTGACGCTCAAGTAAGTACATCAATTGTATAAGAATGACTAAGTGTGAGAACTCAACTTAAGATGTAGAGAATGAGAGACTTGAGTAATGCATTCAAGTATAGATGAGAGTGAGGTATTTTGTGTGAATATCGGATGAGAATGGAGTGTTTAGAAAAAACTTGGAGGGTTGTATTTATAGCGTGGAGTATGGGCCTTTGGCCATTGCTTATTGATAATCTGTTGATAAGATAATAATAACAGATAATAGGAGGCAGTTATCTAATTTCAAATATGAGATAATATGTACCTTATTGATATATTGTTACTTGTAGATAAGTAACAATTAGTAGATAACTTGTTGAGATGATAAGGTGGTTACACCTATTTAAATATCCCGGCATAATAGGTATGCTATTAATGAGGAGATAATATTGCTGATGTCCGCGCTCCTTTAGAGGGTCGACGCCCATGCTCCTGTAACAATATAGATAAGGAACCCAGACACACATGTCCGAGTTGGTACTTGGAGGCTAAATAAGTACTACTAATGCAGCAATGCTAACATGGAGGGTGTTCACGTGTATGGTAACCTTTAAATGACAGTCACATATCATTTTACTATTTTGGACTGTACAAATAGCATATACTTCGAACATGACCTTAACACTTGTTAAAAATTTGTCTAATACCAACACCAAATAACAATATTCTTTGCCTAAAATTTCAATTTTACTATTAAGTATTCTAATCATTTTTTCTTTAATATCTTTAAAGGAAAAACAAAGAGTATTTTCAAGGTGTTAGCCTAAACCTATCCATGCATGCGAAGGCTATCTTGAAGATATGAATTTCTAGGTAATGCTATGAAAGGCCACTACAATATGATAGCACTATTATGCCTTTCTTTATTTAAAGAAAGTGGCAATACTATCGAGGTCTACATTGTTTTCAGTTTAAATTACTCAATTTGCCCTTATAATCGATCTCACTTTCCTATTCAATGTGATCTATTTTAAAATCGTTTTGAAAGGTCCCTTGAAAACTCTCTTCTCCAAATGCAAATTATTCTATTTTCTTTGTTTTCCTCTGCTGGGTAGACTCTTATAATGCTGCTTATGAAGTGGATAGGACTCACCGTAATTCTTTTTTAAAATAATATAATAATAAAATTTTATCTTATATGGTTTTTCTAAAAAATGAAAAGTTATATAAAATCAGTAAATATAAATTTAATTTACTTAATAATTAATAAATATTATATATAATGAAGACAACATTTAATTATATTTTTATAAGTATATAATGTATTATATATTGAATAATTATAATATATAATACTTTTTTTAAGTTGATTATATGTTGTACTTTTAGATCACTGAAATATCTTAAAATTATCTTAAATAATGAGTCAAATCGACCCTCGTATATGATGAAAAATAAAATATCTATAAAAAAATATGGATAGGGAATAAAATTCATTAATTATGTATCATAGTTTTATGAGCATGTTATATTTTCGAGTTTCCAAATATTTTGTTAGAACTTCTGTTTTGGGACTTTCTCCTTCCTTTCGCTTAATTTTCAACTATTTAAGGTGAAGATGTTACATATTGTATATAGTTATCTCATTATAAACTGATCCCTCCTCTTATAAAAATATATTTTATAAAATTAGTTTGTTATAAGCTAAAGGCCAATTTAGGCGTGACACTTTGTTAATCCCATAATTTTATATATGATGAAAAATAAAATATGTATGTACTGTCTTGTATATTTTACTATTTCACTTATTGTTACTATATTTTTTCGAACAAGAGTGATAATTAAAGAAATTTAAATCTAAAATTTTGTATAAATTATCCAAATTTTTAACCATTAATGTAATCTTAGTGGGTGAGGATAATAAAACTGTCAACTTTTTGCTGAATTAATGAGTGGTCAAGATCATAGAGAGCCAGCCCAAAATAAGAATTACAGCTAGGCAATTACTTCCTGCACCTTCCAAAAGACCTGAACAGACACAAATACCCTTGTCTCTCCCATGCAAGTCCCACCTCCACCCAATATCACTGTCAAACCAAACACCTCTGCCGCAACCACCGACCACCATCGTTGTTGACTGTATTGCAGAAAAAAAAAGTGCAAACGAATTCGAAAAGAAAAATGAGGTACAAAACTTGACCCTATTCCAGAAAGACCTTTCTAGAATATACTATTTTATTTTACACTTCTTGAAGTACATTTTTTTACTTCTGGAACAACCTTTTCAGAAGTAAAAAAAAAATGTGTACTTATCGATCGTTTGTCGTCGGACCATGACTTTAAACCTTGTTGCATTTCACGCTTGAGGTTGGATGAATGTGTACCACATATCATTTCCAACTGCTTAGGACTTCAAGCCTCTTCGTGCTTACACACTTAAGGCTGGATGACGATGCACCTTACTAGTCATTTGCCACAAGACCAAGACTGCAAATCTACAAATACTAAGATAATAAATACTAGAAATAAAGGCTTTCTACATATACATATATCGTCCAAAACAACGATTTTTATCAGCTGTAGCAAAGAATGAAACTTCATAGAAGTCGAAATATGAAGAAATCAATATGTCTAGATACCCCCTTTTCTATGGATAAAAGATCTAATTGATAAAGGAAGCATCGTAAGGATCCATTAACGCGGTTTTGAACCGATACAATAAAAACTGCTTACTTATCTCATGATAGAAAAGTCAGGAATCCACTTAAGGCTGGAGGAATATGTACTTTACTGGAAGTTTGTCAACCGAACCATGACTTTAAGCCTCTTTGCACAATCGTGTTCAAGGCTAGAGAACTGTGTACCTTACTTGTCGTTTGCCGAAAGACCATGACTTCAAGCCTCTTCACGCTTACGTGCTTAAGGTTGGAGGACTGTGTATCTTACTGGTCGTTTGCTAATAGAACATGACTTCAAGCCTCTTCATGCTTACGTGCTCGAGGCTGAAAGACTATGTACCTTACTGTTCATTTGTCGACCGGATCATGACTTCAAGCATCTTCGCACTTAAATGCTCGAGGCTAGATGACTATGTAGCTTACCTGTTTTTTGTCAACCAGACAATGATTTCAAGCTTCTTCTCCCTTACGCGCTCAAGGCTAGAGGGCTTTGTACCTTATCGGTCATTTTCCGCTCGAACCATGATTTCCCTCACATAGGCCTTAATGATTGATTGTGCGACTATACTCACATAGATAATGATAATTATCTTTGTAACACCTCTGGGGCTGTAATGATCACCCAAGAGAAGTCGTTACAAGGTACTCACAATAGCAATTCATGGCGTTAAAGGTGGACCATTACGAAGCTGAGGGAGGCCATGTGAATAGGAATATTGACACAATTTTTTCTTACACAATTATTTAAGTATATAATTTCAAATAAATAATTATTTAATATAAAAAAAAGTTTCATATAAATTTTTATTATTAATTTTATGTGTAAAACTAAAGATAAAATCTCCTAGTAGAAGAAAATTAAGCGAACATTAACTCAAGAATCTAGTTTTTTTTTTTTTCATTTTTCTCTGTCAATATTATTTTCTTCTCATGTATATACAAAGAATCTTGAGGGGGCTCCTGCTTGGGGCTGTCTAAATTGGTCCTTGTTAGTGACGGAGGCAGTGGTTATATTGCGTTGCATACTAAAAAATTAAAATAATTGATTAAATAATATATGTACCTTACCAAACGTTTGCCAATCAGACCATGACTTCAAACCTCTTTGAACTTACGTGCTCAGACTATATGACTATGTTTCTTACCAGTCGTTTGTTGACCAGACCTTTACTTCAAACCTCTTTGCGCTTATGATGCGCTTGAGGCTGAAGGATTGTGTGCCTTATCAGTCATTTGCTTACCGAACCATGATTCCCTCTCATAGACCTTAGCTATTGATGTCTGACTCTACTCACATTGATAACGGTAATAATTTTTGTAACTCCTCTGGGGTCGTAATGACCACACAAGAAAATTCGTTACAAGGTACGTACTCATAATAGCAATTCATGAAGAGTTAAAGACAGAATATTAGGAAGCAGAGGGGAGGCCATGTGAATAAGAACCCTTGACACTGGGATAAAAAGGTTGATTACACTTGTCTCAATTAAATACTTTTGGATAAGTCTCATAAATTTTAAGTGAGACTTAGTTCCAAGAACAAGATAATTTTAAAATTTTTTTACTAAATTCCATAAAAGAAAATTTGTTACTAATATTTGTGACCCCTGAATGAGTGATTAATTAATTAATAAGCCATTCGAAGACAATGGCAACTGCAATAGTTTAAGTTGTGGTGGTCTGGTGTGGGTGTTTATTGTATCTATGGTTCACAAAAGACAATTTATTAAAAGAGGAATATTTCCACAAACACATCAGTGTGTCATATGCAAGAATGGTACTAAGTTGGTGGAACTGGAACAACTTCTATTTTCCTATCCAACATCATATTCAGTTCGGCAAAAAGTTTATGCTTGGATTAGTCTCAATTTTGTTATACCAAATAATGAATTAGTCTCAATTTTAGCCTATAAAACATTGAGCAAAAATAAAAATGAAAATAAACTCAAGAATTCTTGGAATATGTTTTTGGCAAATGGCTATCTAGACAAATTGGAATGGATGAAATGTCATAATGTTCAACAATGAAGAATTGTTTTTGAAGAGAACAATGCAAAATTAATTCTAGAGGAATGGATAGATGTAGTTAAAGTAAGATCATGGTTTTGGACAAAGGAGAAACGTTATGAAGAGTATTTATCTTTCTATCAAGAGTGAAATAGACATCCTAACCTGTTTTGTTTTCTCCTACCTGTAAAGGAATTATAATCTAGTAACTTACTAGTTTGTATCTTTCCACATGAGCAAAAGTAGCCTCGGACTTCATTTTAGTTAATCATTGGCTTATCTAAAAAGAACAAAAGAAGCTTTCTCAGGTGTTGAGCCAAGAACCATAGGAAAATTAATTGACCCCCCCCTTTAAGATCATCTCTATTTATCTTTTTAAACAAGAGCAGGTTACTTCCTTTTATCTAATATTGGTGTTTGAAATTAAAAGTAAAATTGCATTAAAATCTAGTTTGGAAGAAATAGACTCATCACAAAAGAATATGTGTTCGATTGTCACTATCGATATAAGCAGGAACGGAGTCAGAGTTCCATAAGTTGGGGGCGAAATAAAAATTATTAAAGTCCATTCAATAAATATATACACATTAAAATGTTAATTATATTAATAATCTTTGATCCATCTTATGGCCAGTTTGGTATTTTATAAATATATATTTTTCCTTTTAAAAAAATACATTAATAATATGTAAAACCATCTCTCTTGCATGTCATCAATTTTTTTATATCTACATTTTAGCTTTTTTTTGTATTAAAATAAATATTTTTCTTAACAAAAATCAATTTAACCAATATTATTTCAATATATAAAAAAATAAAATTTGGTCTATAATAACAATAAAATTTTAGAAAAGTATCCTATTAAATTTAGTAAATCTGAATGAATTATGTTATTCATCATATTATCTTTTATTATAATATAAATAGAAAACTAGTAAAACCTTTCGATTGCAAGTGTAAGAATAATTTATAGCCTTTAAAATAGAAATAAAAATTAATAAAAGATAATACATTTTTTTGTAAAACTAATAAAAATAAGAGTAAATTATACTTGCATCTCATGTATTTTTTTCAAATTGTATCCTATACCCCTCCATTTTTATACATCACTTTTATCCAACGACACCAGTATCCAAGGATCCAGAAACAATAGTGATGGTGGTCGAAGCTACAATAGGGACGAGGAGGTGGATATGGATGTGGCGACGGTAGCTACAGTGATGACAATGACTACAGTGGAGGCGGTGGCTACGGTAGTGGTGGTTGTTACAACGGGAGTGGGTACGCCTAGACGTCGCGTTGGTGGACAAAGACGACGATGAGATAATGCTGTTGTGGGAGAGGAGGAGGAGGAGGAGAAGGAGGTGGTGGTGGTAAGTGAAGATGGGTTGTTGAAGAAGAACATAGTTTGTAGACACCAATATGTGATTTTGAGGAAAAAGATAAGAGTATTTTAGATATAATTTTTTATTAAAAGTCGTGTGACCAACATGTGTCTACTTTTTATTAAATTATGAAATGATGTTTAGGAGGAAGGGGGTGTGTAATATGAGCTAAACAATTAAGGAGTTTTTTGTAGGGTACAAAAAAAAAGAATATCGAGTGTAATTTGAAAAAAAAATATAAGAAATATAAGTGTAAGTTATTCTAAAAATAAATGATACCCAAATAATATTACCTCCAAAATCATATCTGACAATTAGCCAGTTATATTTTGATAAATAAAAAATATCTAAACTCAAAATATGCAAAGATGAATTAAAAGAACGTAACTCCCTTCCCATATAAAAATTAAAAATCAGATTTAAAAACCACCTACTTACATAATACTAATTGTACCTAAACAAACAAACTTTAACTTACCTCAAATTACACTTCAATTCAATTTTGGGCCAAATTATCTATTGGGTAATTTTTTTAAAAATTTACTATTTACAGGTAGATTTTAAATTAATATTCATTTTGGGAATAAATCGTGTTATGATTTTTGAAATGAAATTCGTACCATCCATTACGACTTCTATTTTTTTAAAAGAAAAACACTAAAGTCATAAAAAAATTTACAATTTTAATTTTTTTTAAATACGACATTAAAGTTGTAAAGTAATATTCTTTTATATTGAAATCATAAATTATTTACCACTTCAATTTTGTTTAATTTTTTGGTTTTATTTAATATTTTTATATGATATTATTTAATAACTTTATATTATTTTATTTAATATATTCAATAATTTCTATATGATATTATTTAATATTTATATATTTTTTGTATATTTTTATTTAATATATTTTCTATATTAAATATTTTC
>PYAF01000957.1:82731-100405 GCA_007407185.1 Glycine tomentella | reverse complement strand
ATTTTGGGTTTAGAATTGATTTTAGATTAAAAATAAATTTAAGTAACGTTTGTATTAGATGAAAAAGAAATTACTAAATTTTACTACTAACTTAATTACTTCTATAATAAAAATATTCAAATATAAATAACACAATTTTAAAATCATTTTTAATCAAATTTTTTAAAATCAATTTACATAATATATTTTGTGACGAGATAATATATTTATTCAAAATATAAATCACATTCCAAAATTAATTTGAACCAAAATCTAACCCTAAGGGAATCTTAATGCTATAAAAAAATTGAACCATATGTCAAAAGAATTTTTCTGAAAATTAATCCAATTATTATCAACCACAAGGACCATATTATACACATGGCAAAAAAATAAACTCAGCTCTATGATTTATTTATTTTTTATCTGTCAGCTCTATGATTTGTTCCCGCGAAACAAACCCCCCATGTTATATATAATAAACAACACCAAAATTAGGAAAACCGCATAATAACTCCCCAACCGAACTTACAAAAGAGACCATACCTGAGAAAGGACTAAGCAAGAGAAAAACACATGATGTGTATTTTCAGAATATGCATAACAAAGGATCTCTTATAAGTTTATAGTAACATATTGGCGAAAAAAAACAACCTTAAATAGTAATGTGTCCAAAATCAAATGCCAAGAAAAAGACAACACCTTATAAGGAAGAAATACTTCCAAAATCTTATAATATTTAATTAATCCATAGTTTGAAGATTTTTAACTAAAATTCAGACATGCTTATGAATGCACGTTGCTTGTTTTAAATCTTTCATCTTCTTTACCTTTATGCTATGAAATAGAAAAAATATAAAACTAGCTATAATAAAATTATAGTTACTATTTGTATAGATCTTCTGTACTTGGTTTTGTATTTATTTTCCTTCATAACATGATACGAAAAGCAATATAAATGTATCGGAAGAAAAAAAAAACAATATGAAGAAAAGGATCGTGTAAAATCAAGAAATCCAAATCCATTAATTAATATATTGTATTAACTAATAAAGGTTGATGTGCTTCTAACTAATGAACTTATGTGGAAAAAAAGAGAAGTTTATGATCTCCTGCCAAACTACGCGAGTCCATACAACAAACTCATTTTAAAGCCTTCTAATTTTGTTGATTGGTTGAACTATTCTTTCGTTGTTAACAGACAATTTATACGCAAAAGGAAATGATGATGGAATACCCATATCGACCACATTTTTATAATTACCCGAGCTGGAACTCTCCCTCTAGTTCCCAGATCTCACATCCTTGCTAGTTGTTTTTTAAACACATTTAACTTTCATTAGAGATAATTATGTTCAAATCAAATAGGTTATGTTTTGATCGTGGTGAACAGAAATATCCAATAAGGATTGTTGGATAATTAATATGGGATCAGGCTCTCTCTCTCAGGATGCTTATGGTGTTGAAGCACCTCAAAGAACAAGAAGATCATCAGGACCGGTCCTGAAAATTCTTTGACACATGGCGAAGTGAAAAAATGGGCTCCTAACACACAAAATTTTTGAAATACAAATAATATTAAAATTAAGGGATGAAAAAAATGGGTCCCTAGCATACAAATTTTTTGAAATACAAATAATATTAAAACTAAGAGATGAAAAAAATAGGCTCCTAACACACAAATTTTTTGAAATACAAATAATATTAAAACTAAGGGATGGAAAAAATGGGTCTCTAACACACAAAATGGGTCCCTAACACACAAAATGGGCCTCTAATGCAGGTTTTGTTTTTATTTTATTTTTTTAATTTTTTTACTTAATAAAATTATAATAAACACATAAAAATTAGGAAAACAAGTATAAGTTAAAACAAACGATATAATATTGATTAATAAGCATAACTTGTATGTTGCTCTAAAATTTATATTGTAACAACATTAGATAATAACAAAATTAAGTTAGGTCTCATTTTTTTTGTAAGGATTAATTTAATGACTGTGCATTTTTGTTTGGATCTCATATTTTGAGTAAGGTAATGTCACATTAGAAATTTATTGATTAATAAGCATAATTTGTATGTTGCTCTAAAATTTATATTGCAACAATATTAAATAATGACAAAATCAAGTTGAGTCTTTTTTTGTAAGGTTTAATTTAATGATTGTGCCATTTGAATTTGTTTGAGCATCATATTTTGGATAAATGTTATCTCATGTTTTTGCTTTGAAATTTCTAATGTGACGGTACCTTACCCAAAATATGAGACCCAAACAAAAATGTATAGTCATCAAGTTAATTCTTACAAAAAAAAATGAGACCTAACTTGATCTTGTCATTACCCTAATATTGTTATAATAGAAATTTAACAACAATAAACAAATTATGTTTATTAATCAATATTATGCTTATTATTATGTTTGTTTTAACTTAGTTTGTTTTCCTAATTTTTAAATATTTATTGTAATTTTATGATTGTAATGATTAAAAAAGAGAGAATATAAAGATTAAATTATATTTTGGATAGGGAACTGACAATTTCGTCCCTGAATATGTAGTACACTGACAAATTCGTCCTTAATATTAACGGTAATGGACGAAAGTTAACGGAGGGATAAATTTGTCACACTTTTTTCACTTTCAGGGACAAAATTTTGAATTTTCATCTTTCAAGGACAGATTTATCAGCACTTTACACAATCAAGAACGAAAATGACTATTTACCCTATTTTTTATGTCACATTAAGATACCAATCCTCTCCCATCCCATGTAGACATGTATATTGGATTTCAGCGACTCAAATACCAAGGAGATAATATATAAAGTTAAGGCATAAATATGTTTTGTTTTTCTTTATAAATTCATATTTTTTCAATTTTTGCTCTTGTAAAAAAGTTTGTTCATTTTTAATCCATTTTTAATTCATGTAAGTTTGTTTTTTTTTCAATTTAGTCCATATAAGATATTTTGCTTATTTTTAGTTTATGATTTTTCAATTTTGATTACTATAAACATGAACTTATGGGAAATGAAAAATTAAAATATTAAAAATACTAAAATTAAAATAGCATAAACTTACAATGATTAAAAATGAACAAAAAATACTTACAGAAAACCAAAATTCAAAAAATGTCAACTTACCATAATTAAAATTGAAAAAATTAACTTATAAGAATAAAAAATAAAATAATACTAACTTTGAACAAAAACATATTTAAATCTAAAATTAACTTCAACTTTATTCTTATAAAATGTTAAGTTTATAGATTTAATTTGTTTCTCTAAAAAAATGCCCACTTTTAATTTATTATTTATTTTCTGTCATGTAAGTTATTTTTGAAGGTTAACTTTCCATGACACTATAACACATTATAACACATGTGACCTTCAATAATATTTTTTTAACATTTAATAAAAATATTGTTAAAAACTTTTGGCAAAATTTAAAAAATGTTACCAAATATAAATAAATGCTATTAATATATTTTCGTGATATTTTATCAAATGTTGAATTCTAAGATATTTTTATTATTAGAATTAAAGTAACAAATTTTTGAAGTAAATTAGGAAATACAAAATATTGTTTTTCAGAAAGGAAATAAAAGACAGAATATATATATATATATATATATATATATATATATATATTATAAAGCATGAAAATATATTTAGAATATAATTTTACATTCTTAAGAATTTTCAGATAATTTTTTAGATTCTCTAAAGTTTTATTTAATAGCACAATTATGAACACTAAATGAACTCTAAAAAATATTTAAAAAAATACAAGAACTTTATTATAAGTAAAAGAAGTGATCAGAAATGTTATTTTATAAAACTGAAAACTTTTGAGATATTATTTAAAATTTAGTACCTAAATTACTCTATTTAGTAACAATTAGAAATATAATGAAAATTCACTCACACACCTTTTTTCTCCTTGTCACATTCAAAACCAACTAGAAGTGAGTCCATTCACATCCTTCCAGATAACATCAATTGAACAAGGGAATAAATCAAATACAATTAATTTGAAGATCAATATTCTTTTAAGCAAAAACATGTTGAACATCATGGTAGCATCCCTCATCCCAACTAGATTGACACCAAGAAAAACTACCAATCTCCTACCCACAAACTTAAGATTATTGAAAACTGAAAGAGCTACAATCAAACAAAGGTTCTAAATCCTCCACACATCTTAATGAAACCTATAACTGGGAAGTCCAGTCATATCATGAAAAAAAAAAAAAAAAAAACACTCTTAAGAAAATTAGGAATAAGATCCCACCACATAAAACCCGAGACTTGGATCCCATAATCTGCTAATTTGTCAGTGTAAGCATTGCCTTCACGATACACGTAAGAAACCACAAATTCTTCTTCCTGGTCAAGTGAATACAGTTTATCCAGCTAGTTCGCCACTGCCATGGGACTTCAGGTTTTTAAAGGCTGCAACTACCAAGCTTGAATCGCACTCCAACCATAGTTTACGATTTACGCCATCCATGACTATATGCTATTTCAATGGCCTTCATGGCTGCCAAGAGCTCTGCCCAAAGGGTTGTATTGTTACCAATATACAAGGAAAAGCACCGTAAGATGTTGCCTCGATAATCCCTGAATATGACACTACATGCTGCAGAACCTGATGCCCCTCTAGCCGCACCATCAGAATTACATTTTAATCCACTCACACAATGGAGGGCACAAGGTGACAGGTTTAACTACAGGAGCTTTATTAGGGTAGAAACTTCCAAGTTTTTAAGAGTGATGAAATTCGTGAATGAATTATGCATTGTACCTCTCGAGTAATTACCTGCACGAGCAACATCCGCGATAATCTTGTTCTTGATGCTGAATATGGACAGAACGCCATGTTTAATTTGAATCTGGAGCTGTTTCTACTGATCTAGATATACCAAACAACATTTAAAATATATGCAACATAAACATCTTGAACCTGCTTGCTACTATTTAGATGACAATGCAGGATGGATAACTGGGACGTGAGGTCTATGCGACATTGCAACAAGTTACCAACCCAGTTCCAAAGATCCTGTGCCAACAGACAAGAAAGAAAAAGATGGTTGGACGTTTCTAAATAGGATCCAAAATAATCACACAAAAGAGGGCTTTCGTTCAGCTTTTGTTTCCTTCTCTCAACTCATCTCATCTTCATCATTCTCAAAACCACATAGAAGTTTGTTTCTCTGTCACCATTGGAGCTACTCAAGGGTCAAAGTGAGGCACTCTTCATGTACGTTTTTGAACTTTTTGCTCTAAAGAAAAATCACATAACAAAACTTGTATCTTCTTCATCAAAGATACACGTAAAGAAAGGTAAAGAGGCAAGAAACTTGCTGTAAGGATTAAAGTACTCTTCAAGAACACATTATGAATTCAGATAAGTTTTCTAAACTCTCTTATAGATATTACAAAATATAATAGATGTGAGAATTATATTATCCAAGATCTTGTCATATAATTTCTTACATGCAGCACCCTAGGAAATTTCACATGAAAGTAAAATTATGCAAACATTAGTTACTTTTCTAGAGATGATCCTTCTTTTATGGTAGGTGTAGGTTCAAATGGGTGGTTGCAATGTCCACTTCTTCCATCCATTTGTGGTTTGTTCAATATCTTATCCCCTTGTAAACAAGTAGTCAAATAAGACTATGAAAGACGAACAAAATGGTCAACCATTGTCATTTATCTTTGTTCAATATTCTTTTTTTTTTGTGTGTGTGTATGGTTGAATCCTTTATTTATTAGTTGTAGTTTGTCTTTGTGCAATAATGTATTTTTTATTTATAAAGGTGCAAATAAAAAGCAATGAAATTTTTCCTATATGCAATACCAAAACTTTTCCTCAGTCAAATATACAATTAACACACTTTACATTGTCAACATCCAATTTTATCTGGGTAGACAAAAATCAAATAAAAAATATGAAATGATAAGAAAGAGGGAAGGAGGTTGAAATAAAAAAAAATCCAATTAAAATTTGATGACCATCGGATCATGGGTGTAGCGAAAAATGGACTAGGGCCTTGCCATAAGGCAAGGCGTTGCATCGGTCCCAAGATGCAGAGATAAGTGACCTAGGTCCTTGTCTCTAGGCAAGGCACTAGTTCTTCACCCGAATTTGGTGACAAGTAGGTCAGGCTCCCGACACGCAGATAGGCGAGCGTGGAAAGAAAACACTGCCCAGGGGTTAAGGATTCAATTGGGAAGCTGGAACATAGGAACCTTAACGGTTAAAGTGGGGGAGTTAGCAGATGTTTTTGTCAGTCGGAAAGTGAATATTGTTTGCTTGCAAAAAAACTAAGTGGGTTGGAGAAAATGCCAAGGAAGTGGATGACAAGTTGTGGTATACAGGTATAAACAAGATTTGAAATGGTGTTGGAATTATGATCAATAGAAGTTTCAAAGATACAGTCATTGACGTCAAAAGGAAATGCGGCAGGATTATGCTGATTAAGCTAGTAGTGGATGATTTAATTTTAAATATCCTCAGTGTGTATGCACCCCAAGTTGGACTGCAATCAAATGATAAGAAATGATTTGGAGAAGACTTGGAGGAGGTTTTGAGAGGGATACCACGAGAGGAGAATATTTTCCTAGGAGGAAACCTAAATGGTCATGTTGGTAAAAGCAGTGGAAGTTTTGATAGAATTCATGGATGTTTTGGCTATGGGATGAGAAATGATACTGGAGACGATATCTTGAATGTTGCACTAGTCTACGATTTGATGTTAGCGAACACCTTTTTCCAAAAAAGGGAGACTCATCTTATCACTTATCATAGTGACCAAAATTGTAGTTAAATTGATTTCTTTATGACTATAAGAGAAGATAAAAATTCTTGTATCAAATGCAAGGTCTACCCTGAAGAGTGTGTCGCTACGCAACATAAGCTGGTAGTCCTAGAGGTTCGGTTCAACAAAGTACTTAATATGAGGAAGAGGTTTCAAACCCAAGGATAAGATGGTGGAAGCTAAAGGAGGAAAAACATATTGAGTTCAAGGAAAACATGTTGCGTGAATGATCATGAGAATTTGTTGGAGAAGCAAATGAAATATGGAATGAGATGGCTAAGTGTATCCAAAATGTGGGAAAGAAGGTGCTGGGAGAAAGCAAAAGAAACAAATTTCTTACAAATGAAACATGGTGGTGGAATAGAGAGATGCAGAAGACAATTAAACAGAAGAATGACTGCTTTAGATCTTTGCATAAAAGTCTCAATGATGAGAACTTGCAAAAGTTTATATTATCGAGAAAAAATGCAAAGAAAGCAATGCAGGAAGCTAAATGCAAAGAAAGCAATGCAGGAAGCTAAAGGCAAAGTTTTTGCCGATTCGTATAAAAATCTTGGGAGCAAGGATGGTGAAAAAGGTATATACAAACTTGCTAAAATGAGGGATAAGAAGAGTAAAGACCTCATCCAAATTAGATGCATCAAGGATGAAAATCAAAAACTTTTGGTAAGAGATGAAGATGTAAATGGAAGATGGATGAACTACTTTAACAAACTTTTTAATGAGGATGACAATAAAAGTGAGGTGGACTTGGATGTCGCTTATGATTATTTAAATAGAAGATTTGTGTGCAGAATTAGTACACATGAAGTTAAGGAGGATTCAAAGAGGATGAAGAATAATAATACTTTGGGGGATGTTGCAATAAAATGGCCAACCAATCTTTCAATAAGATTCTTTAAACAAATAAGATGACTGATGCTTGGAGAAAAGTATGCTTGTGCCTATTTACAAAAATAAGGGAGATATCCAGAATTGTTCTAACTATAGAAGCATTAAGCTTATGAGCCATACTATGAAATTGTGGAGGAGAGTTATTGAACATCGTTTGAGGAGAGATACCAAGGTTTCTGTAAATCAATTTGGATTTATGCTAGGAAGATGTACCATGGAAGCCATTTTCTTGATGCGACAATTAATAGAAAAGTATTGAAAAAAGAAGAAAGACTTACATATGGTGTTCATAGATCTTGAGAAAGCATATGATAAGGTCCCAAGAAAAGTTTTATGGTGGGTCCTTGAGAAGAAAAAAATACCATTAAAGTATGTAAATGCAATCAAGGATATGTATGAAGGGGCTACCACATGTGTGAAAGCTTGTAATGAAACATCATGTTATTTCCCTATCATAGTAGGTGTACATCAAGATTCGGCTCTTAGTCTTTATCTCTTTGCCTTAGTGATGGATAAACTAACAAAAGATATTCAAGAGGAAGTGTCGTTATGTATGCTTTTTGCAGATGATATTATCCTTATTGATAAGACCAAAGAGGATGTTAATAGGAAACTTGAATTCTGGAGAAGCACTTTGGAGTCTAAGACCCCTTGGATGAAATGTGAGTTTCATTGGTAAGATATGATAATCAAGACCCCGTGCATCTACTTGATCAATAGGTATCCAAGAAATATGCTTTTAGATATTGGGATCAATTTTACAAAAAGGTGGAGAGATTGATGACAATGTAAATCATAAAATCAGAATAGAGTGGATGAAATGGCGAAGTGCACCTGGGTTATTGTGTGACAACAAAATTTCCCTTAAGCTGGAGGTCCACCTAAGGTGCTATTGAAGGCTGGCCCTAGGTGTTGAGAACCTTTGAGGTCGGAGGTCTACCAAGGGTGGACCTTGGGTTTATGAACCTTATATATTACCGGGAGGTAGTCCTAGGTTTTTTTGGAGGTCCACCTAGGGTGCTACCAAAGGCCGACCCTAGGATTTTAAGAATCTGTAAAGTATAAGGAGTTGGTCCTGGGGTTTGCTTAAGGTCCACCTAGGGTACTACCGAAGGCCGGTTCTAGGGTTTGTGAACATATAAAGTACCAGGAGCGGGTCCTGGGTTTTGCTGGAGGTCCACCTAGGGTGCTACCGAAGGCCGACCCTAAGGTTTGCGAACCTGTAAAGTACCAAGAGATGGTCCTAGATTTTGATAAAAATTTTCAAAATATCAAGTTGAGAAGAAAATGACTTTAGAATTTCCAAATCAAGTAACTGGAATATGAACCTCAACTTGTTGCAATAATGCATAACTTTTAGCATACGTTCACGAATACCACTAATGTCATTATACATGTCATTATTAAATACGGAGAACTAATGAACTTTCAGACCTTATCAAAAGTCGTAAACTTTTCATCAACAAATAATAAATGTTTTCTAAAATTCTCTATCTAAAAGTTTACTTTTGGTTGTCAACATCAAACACACTCTATCTAAATGATCTTATCTCTTACGAAAATGTTCCCTAAGCAACACTAGACTTAGCAATAAAGCCAAGGGCTTTTAATCCCAACAAGTCAAGTCCATATTGGAAAAATAGCCAAATACAAATCCAAAAAATCGTTTTAGATTTCATTATTTGGTCCCATTTAAAGTTACCACAAAAGTAGACATAGTAACAAGTGAAAAAAATTACTTTAATAAGCATACAAAATATTCTAACATTCAAAATTTCTTATACATTATGATTCTACCTAAGAGTCTCAAATCATGAAAAAGATACAATGTATAAACTCATGCCACCAAAAACTTAGCACCGTAGGGTGCAAGAACAAAATACGCAGAAAAACTTTTTAGGTGCAAAAATATGTGAGCACAATATTACACAGTACCAAATACTATCAAATAAATCAATATAAAATACTTTGAAATATCAAATAAAATTTAATTCATATATAAGTACCCAAAATTAATTTCTCTATCACAATACATTAAGAGAGAAAATGCAATCAGTAACATATTTAGGGTATAAAATATTCAAAATATCTTAGTCCCACATTTTAAAGATGTATAATTGAATATCACAATCTACTTTCAATTTTTTAAAATAAGATATTTCGTGCTATCAATATATATATATATATATATATATATATATATAAGTGACCCGTGCGATGCACTCACATGTTATTTTATTTTAAAATATTGAATTTGTTACTTCAAATTATATTTTTTTGTCCCTAAACTTTTTTTAAAAAAAAATTAGTCCCAAAACTTTTTATTTATGTTGTTAATCCGTTAACTTGTTTATCATCCCTTACTTTTATTAATAATTAATTTATAATTATCAGTTATCATAAATTTAATTGTTTAGAATTTCAAATCAGGTTAATAATAAATAATCAAATTATTCGAAATTTTAAATACTTATAATAATAATTGAAAACAATAGTGAACACACAATAACCAAGAGGAGGGTGATTTGATTAAAACAAAGTCTTTTAAAATTTCTTTAAAACAAGCAGCGAATTTATGATTGTATCACAATTAAACCAAAAATGTTTCAATCAATCAAACCACTTCTCAAGAATTAAAAATTTCACTTGTTGAGCAATAAAGATTCCACCAAATGAAATGCAGATTGAGATGATAAGAAGAGATTAAAGAAAGTAATCAACACAAGAACTTATATTGGTTCACCTCTCAATAAAGAAGCTACATCCAGATTCTTCCAACCAAACCTTAGCTAAAGTTCCACTATTAACAAAATCTGTTCTTTACAAGCTTACAAAAGATCACCTTTTATCAACCCTAAATAAAGAACTGAAATCTAAAACCCTATTAGACTTCTAATGATCAAGACATAAAGAACTCTTCTCTACTCTTTCCTCTAGAGAACCCTACTCTAGAACAGCTTTAAAGAACCTCTTTGTAATAATTACAAACAATCAAAAATACAAAAATGAATCTACAAGCAAAACTAATGGAGAGAGACAACTTGATGATCCAATGATTATGAATGAATATGGTTTACCAATCAGAGTTGAAAATAAAAAACAATTTCAGAACTTCATCTCCAAATGCTTCTTGGAAATCTTGCCCAAGAAATCTTTCAATACACCATGAAGATTTGAATATGTGGGACAAAAACTTTAGAACTCAAAATATCATTTCTCTCTTTCAGAAGGCTTATGAAAACTTTGAAAATTTCGTAGAGTTATGAGTTGTAAGTTTCAGAAAACCCACAAGCTATTTATAACAAACTGATGTAACTGAATGTAATCGATTAAATTGTCAAAGTAATTGATTAAAACTTCATATGTAATCGATTGAAAACAAATTTAATCGATTAAAATGTTCTTCAGTTTTCTGGAAAGGATATATGAACAAAGTAATCGATTATTTCGACATGTAATCGATTACTACACAATACATCTTTTCAAAAAAGAACTAGGTAATCAATTACGAATAAGTGGTAATCGATTATCACAGTCAAGTCATGTTCTGTGTTTATACTGTGTAATCGATTACTTAATGCTGGTAATCGATTAAAATGTTCTTCAAGACTCAAGTAATAGATTACCAATATGTGGTAATTGATTAACACAGTCCAAAATGATTTTTCCAAAAAACTTGAAACCGTGAAACCTTGTTTTTGATGCAATCATGAAATCTTAAAACTTTTTCGCAAACCATGTACTTTTGTAAAATCATGAATGCAAGTCAATGAATGTTTATGCAATGCAAAGGATCATAGTATGATTCTCTCGTACATCAAGCAATTTACAAATGCCTTCAATTGAATGACATGTACAAAGCTAAAACACTCATCCATCTTCAACATATATCTTGATCCTTCTTCAAGCTCCCCTTGTATCTAACGATAACTTGATACTAATTAATTGATAATGAAAAACAATAGTGAACACACACAATAACCAAGATGGGGTAAATAAGTTAAAACAAAGTCTTTAAAAAATTCTTTTAAAACAAGCAGCGGATTTGGGATCTTTATCACAATAAGAATGCTTCAATCAATCAAACCACTCAGTTCAAGAAAACTTCACTTGTTGAGTAATAACAAATTTCACCAAAAGAATCACAGATTAAGATAGCTAGAAGAGATTAAAAGAAAGTAATCAACACAAGAATTTATACTGTTTCACCTCTCAACAAGAGAAGCTACATCCAATTTCTTCCAACCAACACTAGGTTAGAGTTCCACTAAATCAAACTCTGTTCTTTATAAGCTTTTACAACTGATTACCTTTATCAAACCTAGATAAAGAAACAGAAATATAAATTTTATAGACTTCTAATGACCAAGAACAAGAGAACACTACTCTGTTCTTCCCTCTAGAGAATCCTACTCTAGAAAAAGCTTTAAAGAACCTCTTTGATCTAAGAACTTACAAGAAATAAAAGTAAACAATCAAATCACTGCAAGAGTTTAAGAGAGATACAACCTCATGATCCTTAGAAGATGAATGAATAAATTTTACCAAACAAACTCAGGTTGAATGTAAGCAATTCTTGGAATCAACTCTCTTTGAAAAATCTTGGCAAATCTTGTTCAAACCAACATGATTAATGATGCATGAGTTCTGGGTTTTGAAACAAGATCAATGTAACTTAGAATATCTTTTCTCAGATTGTGAGAGCTTTTGTAAGTAATTGGTATTTTGCAAAATCAAGTTCTTAACAAAACAAAAGACCCAACAATTATTTATAACAAACTTCTGTAACTGAATGTAATCGATTAAATCACCAAAGTAATTGATTAAAGACAAACTTAATCGATTAAAATGTTCTTCAATTTTACTGGAAAAGATATATGAACAATTTAATCGATTAAATAGTCTTGTAATCGATTAAATAATATTGTAATCGATTAAAGCGATCAGACTAGTTCCAGACATAAGCTTCTGTAATTGATTACGAGTGAATGATAATCGATTAACACAATCAGACATGTTTTGAGCTTTTGTACTGTGTAATCGATTACAATTTGCCTGTAATCGATTAATCTGTTCTTCATGGTTAATGTAATAAATTACCAATGTTGGTAGTCAATTAAAGCAGTGCTAAAATAAGTTTCCAAAAACTTAACCACGAGAAATCAATTTCTTTATGTAAACATGAAAACCTTTATGTTTTAATAAAATCATGTATGCATGTTAATGATCATGTTTATGCAATGCAAGGATCATAAGATAAGTCTCTTAAACACTTAACAAATTACAAATGTCTTGGTATGTGAAAAGCTAAAATATTTCTTCTAAGGCATAAGCTTCATCTTTGACTTGATGCTCTTCTAGCTCCCCTTATATCCAACAAATAATTGAAAAAAAAAAAACTCTAGAAATAAATCATCTAAAAGCTTTGCACTCAAATGTATAAGAATTTCCTCCAACACTTCTTTACTTTTATTTATTAATATAAAGATAAAGAAATATGTATTTAGAAGATATGCTCTATCATAATATCTTTTCCAAAAGATACCAAAAAAAAAACTACATATTTTAAAAAAAATTGACGTCAAATCTAAATTGAAAACTATAAAATCATACTTATGAAAATTTAGGTCATAAAAACAAAAGTAAAATTAAGGTACGATTCAAAATATATGGCTAATTCTATTTTAACTTTCTCTCTAATCAATCATATATTTTTTATCAACAAATGTTAGTTTTTGTTAGTAAAGGGGATCAAACACAACATTTCTCTTATGTCCTTCTCCCTTAACCATCCAACCCACTTTATATCTCTAATGTGTGTGTGTGTTTGGTCTTATGCTTGCTAATAGAAATTTGTATGTTGTTGAAAAGAAATTACAATCAAACAAATTGAACCCTTGCAACATTACTATCAACGACAAGAACACATCATTAAGATGCTCCATAAGTCACAAATCTTTCATTTCCCTGAACACAACATTTACTGTCAAGACAACATTCCATTTATGGTCCTATAAATCTTGTTTGACAAGTCTAGGTTCAACATGAACTAGAAGAAAATAGGGATGATTTTGGTTGAAATATCCCATCTATTAGCTCTTGTGACAATAGGGTGAACATTAGTAGATTTAACAAGACCAAAGCTAGTAGAAGTAGAATCTTGAGCAGCCAAATGAGACTGATAAGATGAAATAGTATCAACCAAAAGAGAAGCAGTATGCTGATTTTGTGGAGAATCATAATCAGCCAAAGGAGAAGTAGTATTCAGATCGTAAGGAGAATCAGATTCATAATTGAGAGACTCAGTGACTGGAGAGTGAACATACTCAATAGGAGAAGCAAAATTAGTGTTTGTAGATGAATGGAAGGAGGATTTGGGCTAGAGAAAACAATAGGTAAGGAAGTGGAAATGGGTAAGGGTATAAGTGATGATCGAGAAGTGGTGGAGGAAGGAAAGAATTTAGGGTAAGGAAATATGTTTTCATTAAAAAGAACATCTCTAGAGATAAAAATACGACCACATGGAGAGATACACTTGTAGTCTTTATGACTAGTGGAATGGCCTAGAAAAACATATTCAGTAGAGCGAAATTATAGTTTGTGTGACTGACAGGATGCAAAAAAGGGTAGCAAACACTGCAAAACACTTTAAGAAAGTTGTAATTAGTAAAAGTGTGAAATAAAGCATGATAAGGTATGTCAAAATTAAAGGCAAATGAATGGAGGCGATTAATAAGATAAACTGTGGTAACAAAGGCATGATCCGAAAAGCTAAAAAGGTGAATTCTATTGAATATTCTTAGAGTTGTTGGTCACATGGAATGAGTATACGTAGTCTGAAAACCAAGAGGATGTAGAAGCAGCATATGTATAGAGGCAACATCAAAATTAGCCACCATAGCTTGTGGAGGCCTATGTCTATTGTTATGAGACTATGCTTGTCATTGAGGAGGCGCAGAGAAATTCCACTGAGGAGGATTCATGTAATTATGTTGATTTGAGTTCCAATTGGAAGTAGAGGAGTTGTTCTAATTATGATTTTGACTGTGTGACCAGATAAGGAGATTACCATTTCCATTATTGGAAGCTTGATACTGAGGATTAAACCTATTATAGCATGTGAGAGTCGTGTGGTTGTACTTATAGACTTGACACTAAACTGAGCTTGAAAACTCCTTCGTCGCGACTGTTACGATCACCAGAACCTCTTGAATTGATGAATGTTGATTTGTATACACTGTATTAGTGTCAGAAGACGAATTAGGGCCATTATCGTCTTCAAATGGCAAATAACTTCCTTGAGTGAGATTTATAGTTGGTGCAAAAGTGTTGCTCGATTAGCTGAGCTTGATGTGCTTTTGAAGTCACAGTTCTTGTGCAAGGATGAGACCTTCAACCTCTTCAATGGTGATATGAGGAAGTCAAATTTTGATGAGAGCAATAACAAAGTCGAAATCCCTAGGAAGACCTTTAAGGATCGAATCCATGGGTTCACGATAGGTAGCAACATCTCCTACAAAAACAAGCGCATCAATAAGTGCCTTAATGCGAGCAAGAAACTCTGAAACAAGATGATTATCAAGAGAAGTGTAACAGAGCTTTGATCGGAGCTGTCGTGCCTTCGTTTGGGTTTGATGATGAAAATAAGCATGAAAAATGTCCCATACTTGATACATATGAGTTAATCTAAGAACTCGAGCAAGCAACGAGCTCGAAAGCATGGAGTGAAGCCATACAAGCAGAAATTGATTGCTTCTGCCATATCGAGAATAGAGGATTGACGTGATCAAGGTTGTGATCTTCATCAAAGATATAATGTAGAGGGTTCTGAGGATTAGCTACAAAATGATTGAGTCTAAGCGTAGCGATCGCTGTCTCAATTTGTTGTTGCCATAGCAAAAATTTATTATAATCCAACTTTTATGTGATTTGATGCGAAAAATTTGTTGTAGGGAACAACAAAGATAAAGTAGGAATATCAAGATTCATCAGAACATAATTGATTGGAATCGCTCGCTAGAGTTGATCAAAATCGTGCTGGTGTTGATCAGAATCGCACCAGAGTTTGTGAAAGCCATAAAAATGGATTAGAGAGCTCTGAATACCATGTTGATAAACTAACATGATTGATATCAATTGAGAAAATACAATTGGTCAGTGAGTCTCTATTTACAATCAAATATATATAGACACATAGACTCTAATTAACTAATGAAAATCGGCAACAACTTTACTCACTAACGGATAGTTGTATACCGCTATACTAATTGACTAGGAGTTAAATCTAACTAGTATAGTTAACTTACATAGTATACACGTACTCACAAGCTTAATTATTAAGTAAGTGAATGAGTTATTGTAAATCTTTTAGCACTATCTTCAATTTCTATGAACTAAAAAATGCAAGGTTTTCATTTTGTTTTTTAAATTCTATTATATTAGACACAACAAATTCTGCCTGTCTTTTTTTCTTTCTTTCTAATAACAATTTTTTATCATATATATATATATATATATATATATATATTTTTAACCATTCAATTAAAGTTAATGTATCTTATGATTGATTTGTAATATTTTTTTTGTTTTTTATTGAAAATAATGACCCGTTAGTATAATAATTGATTGAAAAAATATACACACACGCCATAAGGAAAAAGTAAAAAAATACTAAAAGATTAAAAATATTATCAATAGATAAGGATCCATTATGTTATATAAAACTATATATAGATTGTTTTAAGTTTTTAAATAATTTAAATAAAATATTTTAAATTCTAATCAACTAATAATATATATATATATATCCTTTAAATTTTTACCAAATATTATTTAATATTAATATTTTAAATTTATATATTTAACTTATTTGCATATATTAAAAGATATATTTTATTTTTTTAAATGCACAGCATTTAAAAGGTTTTTTTCGTTACACAAGATAAAAAGAAAACAAGAGAGACTACTATCTAGGAAAAGACACTCCCATCATATGCCAATCATAAAGTCATATGAAACTTGATTAAGTATAACAGTATACGTATTTAACATGTATAATAAGTATGTAAACATTAAATAATATTATTTAATGTGTTTATTCAATATAATATTTATGAATTATAATATATTTATTAAATTTAATAATATAATATATTCTTAATAAACATATGACTTTTCATACGAATACTACAAATTTAATACACATATATACATAAATGTTTTAATATTCTTTTATAAAATGGTTTATAAAGTATATTTTAGACAAAAACAAAATTTTAGCCCTTTTATATATTTTAAATTTTAACTTAATTTCTTAAGTTTAAAAAGTTTCACTTTAATCTTTTATAGTATCTCTAATACATCAAATTAATTATTCTGCCGGTTAATTAAAATAAGTATTTGGTTGAGTTATTTATATATATATATATATATATATATATATATTATAACCAATGAAATATTTTTATTGTGTACGTTAAAATGATTTTGTTTTACCGAATGTAAACAATGTGAAGAAACCTCACAATTTCTATCTCTTGATAAGTGCTAAACAATTCTTCCTATCTAACAATATACACATAACTCTCTAGCACGTAATTGACAGTATAAACGAAATTGTGAGAATGAAATTGATGCAACATATATAGGAATAAAATTTGTGGAAAAGAAAAAACAATATACCACGCAACAGTTTGTTATGTGTTACCAACTTTACTTAATTAGTGTGATAAACTAACATAATAATTAATTTGGTGTAATACATCAACTTTAAGGGAATAAAGTGAAATATTTAAACATAAGTGATTAAGTCGAAACTTAAAATGTAAATAAGAAACCAAAATTATATTTTATCTATATTTTAAAGTGGATAAATTATATGATAGTAATAAATTATATTTAATTTCTATTCTTCATTTTTATTTAAAAGAAATTAATTTAAATATAATAATATATTAAAAATTCTTACTTATAATTAA